>JAODAL010064096.1:0-18901 GCA_025379985.1 Phyllomedusa bahiana
TATTTCAGGGGGTGCCCGGGGTTGCCACCAATAGAAACCCGAATTCCATAAGAACGGAAAACCTCTGCTCGTTTGGGTTTGAAATTTTTTTTTTTTTTTCACGATTTACCTAGAATGTACTTGAAAACCCCCCCAACAATTCTATGGTATAGTCAATGACACTGTTAAAATGTACATTTTGTCTCACAAAAACAAGCGCTTGTGGGTCATTACATTTTAAACATATTACATAGTTTGTCAGGCAAAAAAAAGACATACGCCATCCATTCAGCCATTTTTTAAAATTTTTTGCTAAAGTGTTAAAGTGTTGATCCAGGGAAAGGGCAAAAACCCCCATGGGGAAGCCATTGCCTCATTTGGGGAAAAAATTCCTTCCTGACCCAAATCTGGCAATCGGAAAAATCCCGGGATCAACGCCCCCCTCCAAAATCCTAGTCACTATAACTTTTATATTACATCTAAAAATTTATCCAGCCCTTTCTTTCGGAATCCTAGTCACTAAAAAAGTTATGTTATCCGCCCAAAAATCATCCAAAAGCCCCGAACTTGTTAGTGAATTCACCAGCCAAGTCCCTCGGGCAGAGATTTCCCACAGTTCACCACTCTAACAGTAAAAAAAAATCCCTTTCTATGTTTATGTAGAAACTTTTTTTTCCCAAGACTAGAGATGCCCCCTTTTTCTAGATACACCCGGGGTATAAAAAATCTTAGCGAGATCTCTATTTTGGGCCCCTTTAATTATTTTAAACACATTTTTTTTCCCCCCCGAAGCCGTCTTTTCTCTAAATAAAAAACCCCAAAACCTTTGCAAATTTTCGGGATATTGCAGTCCACCCAGCCCTTTTATTATTTTTTGCCCCCTTTGTACCTTTTCAACTTCAATGTCTTTCCTGTGCACTGGTGCCCAAAATAACACAATATTCCATGTGTGGGTCAACCAGTGATTGTATAGGGGGGAGAATAATTTTCCCCATCATGTCATCTATGCCCCTTTTAATAACCCCATGATCCATTACCCTTGGCAGCTGTGCCGGGACCGGGGCGTACAGTTAATTTTACTGCCCACTAGGATTCCCAAGTCCTTTCCATTTCACTTTTACCCTTTTTTTTTCCATTTAACTTAATATGTAAGGTTTTTTTCCTCCCATGTGCAAAACCTTGCATTTATCATTTAAACCTCATCTGCCCTTCTCTGCCCAGGCCTCCAACCTACCATATCCCTTTGTAATAACACATTATCTCCATTGTTGGTTTCCTTTTTACAGAGCTTAATCTCTGCAAAGATCGATATTCTACTGTGAAATCCCTGTGAAAAGATCTTTTATGAAAATATTAAAGAGGAAGGCCCAAATACTGAGCCCTGTGGTACCCCATAGTAACGGGGATCCATCTAAATTTTTCACCTTAATTCCCCACCCTTTGTTTTCTATCAGTGACCATTTGGGCTTACCCACTTCAACTTTTTTCCCCCAGCCCAAGTTTTCCATTTTACTTCCCAAAACCTTTTATGTGGAACGTACAAATGTTTTAAAAATCCAAATATATGCATCCATCCTCACCCCGACCCCAGTTGGAACTAACCCCTATAAAGTGATGAGATTAGTCGACAGGCCTACCTTCATAAACCCATGCTGGAAGGGCTTAACATTTATTTTCAGTAGATACCCCAAATACTCTCTAAGAAAACCCTCAAAATTTTACCTACAACAATTTAAGCTTACCCCCGTAGTTTTCCAGGATCACTTTTAGCCCCCCTTTTTGAAATTTGGTACCACATTTGCTATCGAACCCTTTGGGACATCCCCGTTATTATACAGCCTAAATTTTAAAAAAAGGGGCCTACTAACCATTATTTAAACCCCTTTGGGACACCGGGTGATACCGTCAGGGCCGGGGATTTGTTATTTAATCCCCAAAGGGGGAGCTGCATTTTCCCTGGGTTAGACAAGAAACTTTAAGTTGGAGTTTACCTCTCCTCTGTTCAACGGAAGCTCATCCTCCTCGAAAATTTACATGGGGAAAAAATTTTTAAAAGGTTTTTCTTTTTTCTCACGCCCCTCTATAGCTCTCCTCTGTACTTTTTAAAGGGGCCCAACATTTTTTTTTTTTAATCTTTTTTTCTATTTTATATAGTTAAAAAAATATTTTGGGTTTGTTTTACTTTCTATGGCAATACTCTTTCTGTCTCCAGCTTTGTGTCTTTATCTTTATTTTACACACTTTATTTTTTTCCCTATATCTTCTTTGCGCCTCTTCACTGCCCCCTTTTTAGTAGCTAAAACTTTTTTTTGTTTTTTTTTTGCCTCCTTTACATTTTGTTGATTCACTTGGGTTTTTTTTGTTTCTAATTATTTTTTTACCATATGGTATGTACCTCTCACATGGGCGCCAAAAATGTTTTTTTAAAGATTCCCATTTATTTTTTTTTCTGCTATTTTTTAAAAACTTGTCCAAGTCAAAACAATTTAGTGCCTCTCTAAGCAGGGGTAAAATTAGCCTTCCTCAAAAATTTATGTTTTTGTGGCTCCATGCAAAAACTCATTGAAGGATAAATGGAAGTTTATTATATTATGGTCCTATTCCTAGGGCCCTCAACCTGAAACCCTTTTTACTCTGTCGGTCTATTTGTCAATATTAAGTCTAGTAGGGCCTTTCCTTATCGGTTCCCGCCCATTTGGGAAAAGGGAATTATCTTTTTTTATAGACAAAAACCCGTTTCCTTTTTGAAGTAAGGTTTTAGATTCCCAGTTTTTGTCTGGGTAGTTAAATGCCCCGAATGACATCCTCATTCTGATTTTGATGTTCATCATTTCCCGAGGAACATACTTTTTATTGGTTTGTTTTAAATTTTGGAGGCCTATAGCAGACCCTATTAGAAATTTTATTACTGTTACTTCCCCATGTATATTTACCCCCATGTTCCCCCCTGTTCCTACCTGTACCTATACTTCCCCCAGTGTTGGCTTCAGACAGGATTTTACAAGAGACAGACACCCCCCCCTTCCGGGGTTTTTCGTCACTTCTAAAAAATGTAACCCTGCAAGTTAAACCCCCCAGTGTAGCTCCGTCCAGCCATGTATCAGTTATCCCCACTATGTAGATCAAAAAAAAATAAATTATGGCTCTTGGAGGGTGGGAAGAAAAAAAACAAATGTGATGAAAAAAGATGCAACATGTTAAAAAAACCCCCACACCGACCAAGGATCCCGGGCTTTATTTGATTCCCCCGGACATACACTCCCCACCGGGGAGCCCCCTATATTTGCAAGGCCCACAGACAACTGTCTAGTGTGCCCAATGGATAAGGTGGCCTGATGTTTGCTCAGCACTAAAAAAACTTATGTACTGACCCACTTTTTACAATAATATAAAAAAAGAGCAGGCACACGGAAAGGGGTGTGTGTGTGTGTGTTTTTTATAAATATATTATATATATTTATATATATATATATATATATATTTAAAAATAAATTTAAAAAAATTTTATAAAAAAAATAAAATTGTGTGTGGGGTATATACTTATTGTGGGGCAGGTTAAAGGAACCTGTCACATAGGGTTTTGCCCCCCCGGCTGAAGACAGAAAAAGGAATGTCAGGCATGCTTTTCCAGGCGTGTCCCTTATTCTGTAAGATCTGAGTTTTGTGTATTTAAGCTCAAATCTGCAGTTTTCAGCCAGAAGAGTCATTCGAAGAGTCCTTTCAGAGAGTCGTTTTTTAAAACCCGGTCAACGGAGGACCCGCCCACTCAATGACAAACCATTACTTTGAAAAGGAGAAACTGTAATAAAATTTATGGGCGGAGCTAGCCTTTGGGGGCGTGGCTAACACCTGCTCATAATAAGATTTAGGGGGAAATGCCTAAAATGCTGCATCTTACAGAATAAGGACACAGCGCTGGAAACAGGAGGCTGAAACTAGTTGTGCTGCCCTCAGCAAAGGGGGGGACACCTAGTACAGGTTCCCTTTAAAGGGGTAAACGGGGACGGAATGGTCAACCCCCCCCCCCCCCCCTCCCCCCGTTCATAATGGTGAGGTCATGCAGCATGCGGCCGGCAGTTATTACAGTTAACCTGCCACTCCAGTCTTCCAGTCTCCCAGTCTCTAGCGTGCTAACACACCTTGATGAGCAGGCCACTCCAGCCTCTAGACTAGAGCAACAACCCCACCCCCCCCCGTCTGAATATAGTGAATAGGGGGGGCCTGGGGGTTCACAGGATTCACTTATTGAGGTGTTAGACCGGGGCCTGTTCCTGTGGTGTTTTTCCCCCTTGTTTTAGGGGGAGATTTAGCTGGCTTGAAAGGGTTGACAACCGGGTTTTCTGCAAAGTCAGTTTCGTAGGACATCACTACCACCCCAAAGTCAAATTAGAGTTAGCTATGTAGCATTGGACAAGAAGTGATATCAGAGAGAAGTGATGTGTGAGTTACCGAGCCAATAAGAAATGAGCTTCTTCGATTAAACCAGGTCTGTTAAAATATGCAAAGCATGTATTAAACCCCAATTAAAAAATGTTACAAACCCCCCCCCCCCCCCCCAAGGCCAATGTACGGGGCTAAAATGAAAAACCCACCTCATACATCAGAGATACATGGTTGAAAAAAGACTGATGCGCTTCAGATAGGTTAAATCCTTAGTCATGGTCTGTGTATTACCCCTAAACATACACTTATAAAATGAGCGCCCAGATCACATGACTCGGCAATCGGCCATCACCGGCAGGAAGGAAGCGGCCATACACAAGTATCAAAAATAACAATGAACGGGTTATAGTAGGCAAATCACACAACGCTATCTTATGATATTGCAGAAAAAAAAAAGCCAAAACGATTCTGTAACATCTTGGGTTTTTTTATTTTAAGGGGCCCCGAGGGATTCTGTTTTTCCAGATTAGAGATCCACCTGGATTCTCTTTTTTGTGCAGATCTCCTCCCATCGAAGCGGGCCACCCCCTTTTTATGACACAATTTTGAGAAAGACGTTAAAATCCCCAGGGGGCGCGTCCCCGAAAATGTTTTTGTTGATAGATATCAAGTGTGCAAAAAGTATCTCTATTTTCCAATACGTTAGGGCCCGCACCAATCAATGACTTTCAAAAATAAAAACAAAAATTTGTTAATCATTTGATTATCATCCCCCCCTTTTTCCGGGCCCGGGGAAACCCTTAAACAAAGGGGATTTATGGAAAAATTTGGGATATCCATCTCCATGACCACAAAGAGCAAACCTTTCAGACTAAAACTACTTCAATGCAAGCTGTACAACTTGTATACAGAAAGCTCCCCATAGTGCAGCCTGCAACAGGCAGAAATTTGTCGCAAATTTTGTAGCAAAGAATTCATCCCTCTTTTCAGATTTCATAGAGGGTCCAAAATCCTATAAAGGGTATGTAGGTAAAATTTAAATTTACACGTTTTTTTGCAATCCCCCTTTTTAAATAAAATGTAAAATGGGTAAAATATTTCCCAAGGCCCTTTAGAAAAATAAATAAAATTTGGGAAAAACCCAAAAAAGATGTTGGGGAGCTCTCCCTTGACTTCAGTGGGTGTTCAGAAAACAAATGTGCTCAAAAAAGTTCAGCAATTTTAAAAAGAAATAGCAAATAAAATTTGAGAAGGGGGATTCGGGGGAAAAAAAACCCTTTTTTAGGTAAAGGGGGGATTAAGTATAAAAGTCATGGTTGGGTGGTGGCTTCCCTTTCTGCAGCCAACAAGATGATAGCCTCCTTCTCCACCATGGTGTTTGACTCCACATCCTAAAAACATACAAACAGTTAAATAAGCAGCACCGACCCAGGGATCCAGGGCTTATATCCCATACATTCACCACTTGGGGGCCCCCTATATTTGTGAGACCCACGGGCAACTGTCTAGTGTGCCCAATTGATAAGATGAACTTGCTGTTTTCTCCGCACTTAAAATCTCCTGTACTGACTATCTTTATACAATAATATACAAAAAAGAGGAGGCACACGGAGACAGCATGCCCCCATCTACATCACACACACACACACATATATATATAAACATTCTTATAGATATATATATATATATATATATATATTAAGATAGTATATATTTATAATATATATATATATATATATATATATAATATATTAATATATATATATATTAATTATATATATATTAATATTGGGGAGGAGTTGTCAATACACCCCCCCACCCGGTTCTATATTGTTGCGGTCATGCGGCAGTTGTTATAGTTAAACTGCCCCAATGATACTTTGCATGGGGGCAGCAATAACAATCAGGAAGGATATAAAGCTTGATCACTAAAAAGTATCCAGCATAGTAACTGATTAGAAAGAGGTGAAAAATTTGCCTTTTTCATCTAACAGGGGTGGTAACTCTGAGTCCTTGGCTGTACTAGGGATTACCAAGATGACACCTTTTCCTGATGGATCCCCTACAAGTAAACTAAGTAACCAATCTCCACAGACTCTTCGCCATCCACTTTCGCAATGAACAAGCCACTCCAACCTACCAACACACCTTGATGGGCAGGCCATTCCAGCCTCCAGCCCACCAACACACTTGATGAACAGGCCACTCCAGCCTCCAGCCCACCAACACACCTTGATGAGCAGGCACTCCAGCTCTCCAGCTACCAACACACCGGATGAGCAGGCCACTCCAGCCACAACATACTAGGCACTGCGCAGGTCCACTCCAGCCTCAGCTTACCAACACACTTGGATGAGGCAGGCTCTCAGCCTCACCAAAATACCTTGATGTGCAGGCCACTCAGCCTCAGCCCACCAACACACCTTGATGTGCAGGTCACTCCAGCCTCTAGCGCATCAGCATTTCCTTGATGACCAAACGACACCACCAGTGAACAGGTCTAGGTCTAACACCTCAATAAGTTAATTTCATACACCATATTACAATATTCAGACCAGGTTCAGAGGTGTAACTCCTTGGTTCAAATCACTCTTTTCAATCAGCTTGTCTCTGCCCAACTATGTGTTTGATTGCAGTGTTTCCCCCATATTTGTGTCAGGCTTTTCTGGTCTCATCTTGACTTATTATCCTGTTAGCTGGACAGCTTGAGAAAACCATCATTCTCGTTCTGGTAGCTACTGTGACATGTTGTTTTCATGATGTTTGGGTACAAGTAAGATGACAAAACACAAAAAACAAGACCAGGAATAAGGAGAGAGGAGGGGGCATAGCAGAGTCAAACTAGATCCTAATTATTTGTGTTTGATAAGTAGATGTGACAAGAACCTAAAGGAGTAGGGAGAGGAAAATCCTGGAAATAGCGGGAGAGGAGTCAGTCCTGTGGCAGTTGAGAGAGACGCAGGGAGTGGTGGGGAGGGCTGTGAGGTTCCCTATAAATATAGCATTTTGGGCTAATTATTTTTAGTTACCTCCCAGCTGCGTGGACCCAGCACAGGCAGCGCCAGGTTCAAGTAACTTTGCCAAGGGACAAGGGATGATTGAAGTGTGGGCAAGAGATGGAGACTCTCTCTTCTACGGACTAGCCGATGAAGAAACATGTTGAAGAGGAAGCTATTATAAGACACGGTCGGCAAAACCTGGGTGCATAAAAGAGACTTTCTATCATTAACCTTCCTGTTATTTCCCAATTCAAAGTTTATAAACTCTTTACAACCATCCGCGGTTGTATTGATTGCACTCAGAGGTTGCCGGCATTGTAATGGCACTGATTTTGTCAGAACGAAGGGTCTGTGTGGGTTTCCCATTATTATTTTTGAGCCAATGTTATATCCCTTGTTTACTGACATTGCAAGAGTAAATTTCCACCCAGTTTCTTGCCAAACCATAACCAAAGGGATTAGAAAACAATCCTCTCTCTCCAGGGTTCCATCACAGCAATATGGGACTGCCCTATGGGTACTATACACCAGTGAAAACTTCAACTAAAATCACAACTGATTTTGGGTTTTTGGGGACGTTTTTCCCCCCCCCCCCCCCCAAAGATAAAATTTAAAATCTGTTGCAAGAAAATCCAAAGATTCACTTGTGACCAACAAGGCCGTGTTATAATATTGCTAATAGTACAATAATGCTCCTGTAATAGCTTGCTTTTCTTTTAAAAGATTCCCATGGCCTGTACCATAGGATTGTGTGATTTCATTGCAGCTTTACCCCTGTTCAGCCAATGAGGCTGAGCTGCAATACAAGTCACAACCTTCTGAATCGGTTGTGCACTGTTTCTGGAATAAAATAGCATGTGTTTGATTCTGGACAAAGGACTTTGAAGCATGTCAGAGACCAACCTGTTCACCTGTAAAAGTGGTGTCAAATTTTTACATCAATAATGGGACTTGGCAAAAAGACTCATTGAGGGACACATTATGGTGGATACAAAGACTGAATGAGGAGACTATAAAATCTCTTTGCACCATGTGGGGATTTTGTACCTAGGCTCAGGAGCTGGAAATAAAGCCACTGGTAACATTTGGGGATTGGTGAAGATATAAAAATGATGCAATAAATTCTTCTGTAGCTGAAAGAAGGTTCATCCAGAATGCATGAGCGATGTGTCTTATTACCCAAATCCATGCAGTAAACAACCAACAATGTCTTAGGCATTTGATACAGGAGATCACTTTCGGCTTGGATGAATCGCAGTTGTTGCTCCAGTGACTCCTACTGATGGCGACAGCAGCTAAAAGTCCTGCGAATAAAGCTAATTGTATTAATGGAAGGGCTGCCAAGGTCTTACACATTAGTTTTATTGATCAATGAATATAGAAAATGAATGTTTCTCTTGAGAGAACTTGGGAATGCATAATTAATACGGATAGAATAACACAATCCACCGCCTTTTAAAGAAGATGCTGCCACCGACCTGCAAGCACACACCTCAAGTCAATGTCAACGAGTCCCGGAGACAAAGGTGGAAATCATGATACCAGACCTGCCTTATATATTTGCCGTTAAACGTCTAACTTTTTGGCAGGTTGCCCTCTGGGAATATTGCCCTTTTTTTTCTTTCTGCTTTGGTTTTTTACGTAAGCAGTTTCATAAGCAGGCTCAGAATGGCCCTCAGGAAAACAGGGGATAGCCCTGATGGGTCCCTGGGCCTGGTGGGCTCATTTCAGTAAGAAAGGACAAGGAAAAAAGGGCAAGAGGTAGAGTGCAAATCATGTGCTGTGTGTACAGTCTTGTACAGCAGCTGTAGAATAGGCCCCAAGAATCGACTCCATTGGTGGTCCCAAAGTATCCTCTCCACTCGTGGGCCCCAAGCACCCCAGTCCAACACTCTGATACGTAGTGTTTCATTTTGATAGTATGTTAAAGTCCAATTCGACCCCAATCTGAACACTTTGATTTGGGTCAATGTTTGGTAATATTTGCTGAAAAGTTGACTGTGACCCTAACGGTAGGTAACCCTACATTGAGGTTAGGGAGATAATTTTTGCTGGATTTGAATGGGTTGACATACTCGTTCCCCAAATCTTCCATGTGCTACAAGATAGTTTCATGGGTGAGGTCATGCGGCATGCGGTCATAACGGCAGTTATTACAGTTAATCTGCTACTCCAGCCTCTAGCCCACGACACCTTGATGAACAAGCCACTCCAGCCTCTAGTCCACAACACATTGATGAGCAGGCCACTCTAGCCTCTAGCCCACAACACACCTTGATGAACAGGCCACTCCAGCCTCTAGCCCACCAGTACACCTTGATGAACAGGCACCACTCAAGCCTCTAGCCCACCCACACCCCCCCCCCCCCCCCGCCCCCCCCCCCCCCCCCCCCCCCCCCCCCCCCACCGCGGAAAAACAAAAATAAGATGAACAAGCTCTCCAGCCTCTAGCCCACCAGTACACCTTGATGAACAGGCCACTCCAGCCTCTAGTCCACAACACACCTTGATGAACAGGCCACTACAGCCTCTAGCCCACCAACACATTGATGAGCAGGCCACTCTAGCTTCTAGCCCACAACACACCTTGATGAACAGGCCACTCCAGCCTCTAGCCCACCAGAACACCTTGATGAACAGGCCACTACAGCCTCTAGCCCACCAGCACACCTTGATGAACAGGCCACTCAAGCCTCTAGCCCACCAACAGTCCTTGATGAACAGGCCACTCCAGCCTCCAGCCCACCAACACACCTTGATGTGCAGGTCACTCCAGCCCACCAACACACCTTGATGAACAGGCCACTATAACCTCCAGCCCACCAACACACCTTGATGAACAGGCCACTCCAGCCTCTAGCCCACCAGCACACCTTGATGAACAGGCCACTCCAGCCTCTAGCCCACCAGCACACCTTGATGAACAGGCCACTCCAGCCTCTAGTCCGCCAACACACCTTGATGAACAGGCCACTCCAGCCTCTAGGCCGCCAACACACCTTGATGAACAGGCCACTCCAGCCTCTAGCCCACCAGCACACCTTGATGAACAGGCCACTCCAGCCTTTAGCCCACCAGCACACCTTGATGAAGCAAGCCCACTCCAGCCTCTAGCCCCAACACAACTTGATGTGCAGGTCACTCACATGACCAACCAACAACATTATTGTGGTACAGGAACTAATGCCCACCAAACACACCAATGTTGAACAGGCCTCTCAGCCATACAGCCGCCAAACACACCTTGATGAACAGGCCCACTCCAGACATCTAGCCCACCAGCACACCTTGATGAACAGGCAACTCCGCATATAGCCCAACCAGTAAACCTTGATGTACAGGCCATCTCTAGGCCTATACGCCCAACCAGCTCTCCTGATGAGCAAGCCACTCCAGCCTCTAGCCCACCAACACACCTTGATGTGCAGGTCACTCCAGCCTCCAGCATCTAGCACACCTTGATGAACAGGTCACTCCAGCCTCCAGCCCACCAACACACCTTGATGAACAGGCCACTCCAGCCTCCAGCCCACCAACACGACTTGATGAACAGGCCACTCCAGCCTCCAGCTTACCAAACACCCTTGATGAACATGCCCACTCAGCCACCAACAACCATGATGAACAGTATGTATGTAGCCTCATAGCCCACCAACCACACCTGATGAACAAGGCCACAGCTAGCTCAGCTCATCTAGCATACCAATACACTGAATATGGTGCATGGGAGATTAACTTATTGAGGTGTTATACCAAGGCTTGTTTACTGCTGATGTGACCACCAGGGTTTTGGGGAGATTATTTTCAATGGGTCTGAATGGGTTGACAAACCGGTCACTGCAAAGTCTGTTTTGTAGGACATCACTTCCAACCCAAAGTCAAATTAGAGTTAGCTATGTGACATTGGACCAGAAGTGATATCAGAGAGAAGTGACGCGGGAGTTACCTGAGCCAATAAAGAATGAACACCAGCTTCAGATCAGTTAAAATATACAAAGTATTTATTATAATCCAGTTAAAAATGTCTATAAATCCCAGCACGATACAAGGCATATTCGAACAAGCTGTTGCGGACCGGCCGCCCTCGATCCTCCTGCGGGCACCGGCCGCAGCTCTGCCCGGTCCCCGGACGAGTGCCGCTGCCGGGTGTCGGGCGCACTCGCCCTCCGGGAGTTGGTACTCACCCGGCCGCGATCTATGTCCCTGCAGTCTCCTGCTGTCCGGTGCGCGCGTCCCTATGATCTAGGCGCGTGACGGCTTCTGTAGATTTAAGGGTGCAGTGCGCCGGTAATTGGGTAAATTGCCGGGCACTGCCTCTATTTCACATGGGCGCTTCGCCCGCTCCCTGCCGGATCTTTAGTGCCTTGCCTATTGGAGAAAGCATTTCCCCTATTGTCTCGTCCTGATCTCGTGTTACCGTACCCTCGCTTCCGTCTCCTTGACCACGAATCTCTGCGCCTGCCCTGACCAATCTGCCTGTCCATGACCAGAACTTAGCTGCTTGCCTGACTTCTGCCTGACCCGACTACGCGCCTGTACTGACAATTTGCACACGCTATACTTTGGATGCCACCGCAAGCAGTCACCTCAGGGGTAAAACGATCTGGTAGACTTTTTTCCCGACACAGCAAGTCATCCCGCTTTTAGGCGGGCTCTGGTGAAAACGGGCCCTACATTAGATTCTGTTCCCTGGCGTTGCATTACACCTATCGCTTGTGGTGGTACAGTGGATCCACTTCCGCGTCCGGAACGTTACAGTAAGATCTGGCCATGGAATCCGCCAAAGGTTACCGCTGCCCAGTGATGGCGGAACTCTCTCGCCGTGGTGGCCCGACATTCTCAGCAAATGGTCCAGAGGGGAACAGCTTCCGATCAGTTGACCGCCATGATGCAGCAGCTCGTCACCGCCCCAAGTCAAGCATCCTCCACCTCCTCCTGTGGTCCGCTCCGCTCCAGCGATGCCACTGGCTACGTTGGACCATGCTCCGTTTGTCGTTGCAACGTCAGACGTTCCAAGGTTGGCGTTTTGTGGTCAGCCTGTTGTCCGGGAAAGTGCCCTGGCTGGGCTTACACCTCTATGCGGACTGTAGCGGGATCCTGTGACTGTGGATCTGCATGCCTTCCTCGTGAATTCGCAGTGTCTTCGAGGAGCCAGCCCGAGCATTCTTATGCGGATACGGCACTCTTGAAAACCTACGCCAGGGTGAAACTTCAGTCGGAGAGTACACATTACAGTTCGACCCTGGCATCAGAGCTGTCTGGAATGACGCAGCCCTGCGCGCCACCTTTTATAAAGGACTTTCCAGCAGTATCTAGGAACGCCCTGTCGAAGAGATTTGCCATCCTCTAATTTAGCGAATCTATTCCAAACTGACCACCGCATTACGTGCGCTTCGCAGAGAGGACAAGAAGAGCTCCGCCAAGATCGCGACCTGGCGTGACCCCGCCGTCTGCCACGCCTCGGCTCCGGTGTTCCTGAGGGCCTCCACTGCCGCGTCCTCTACCACTCTGGGAGGAACCCATGCAGTGGATCAAGTCAACATTTCTGAGCAGGATTATCCGTCGGCTTGCACAGAAGCTATGTCTGTACTGCGCCAGTCCAGATAATTTTGGAGGGTGCTGTTTCCGCTTTCGCCCCCAATGTCCAGGAAACGCCCGCCCCTAGGCTCTATGTTGGGGAGGCATCCTAGTGGAATTCTTCCTCCCCACGCCTGACTATGACGTGGAGATCAGGACTGACTAGGGTTTGTATTCCAGGCTCTGCGTTCTGGACTCCGGTTCCGCCAGGAAACTATTTTCACGCCGCCCTTGTATCCGTTACCAGCTTCCTGTGGTTAGTCTGGAGAAGCCGTTGGTGATATGCTCCGTCAAAGGGAGCTGCTTGGAGATGCCATCCGGTACAGACTCAAGCGTGACCCTCCACATGGGCACCTGCACAAGGAGAAGATCTCCCTCTTACGTACTGTCTCGGTCTTCCTTGAGATCCTGTTAGGGCTCCCGTGGCTGCAGCGCCATGGCCCTATCCTGCTTAATTGGATGACAGCGTGGTCGTGCGCTGGGGACCTGACTGCTGGTACTCTTTGTCTGGTGGCACAAGCGCCCGTTGCGCTACGTCTTCCCAACCGTCCTCCAGTGCCTCTGCTGGTTTTCCTATGAAATACGGGGAGGATTAGCGGCCGTCTTCTCGGTGAAGAGGCCGAGGATTCTTCTGCCTCATAGCCCTATGAGCTGCCCTTTCGATTACTGCCAGTAACCAGTCCTCCTAGGGCAGGGTTCCTCCATAAACCTACCAAAAAGGTTTACCCTCTGTCGGTACCGGAGACCTGGCCATGTCGACCTACATCGGGGAAAAACTGCAAAGAAGGGCTTTTTACGCAAATCCTACTCCCCGGTGGGGGCAGGATTTTTCTTCGTGCAAAGAATAGATGCATCTCTACGGCACTGTATCAGTCTATCGGGGCCTTAACAAAATCCACTGTCGAAAAAATGCTATCCCTTGCCGCTGATCACGGACTGTTTGACCGGGCTTCGCGGAGCAAAATTTTTCTCATAGTTTGACCTGGAGGGGCTACAACATCATCGCTTTCCGAGAGGGGGATGAGTGGAAGATGCTTTTAACACAAGGAATGGACACTTTGAATATCTCGTCATGCCCTGCGGTTGTGCAATGCCAAGCAGTATTCCCAAGAATTTGTGAACGATATCTTCGGGATCTCCTTTTACACTGTGTCGGTGGTCTACCTTAGACGGACATTATGGTGTTTCTCTGACGTTGTGGAGACTATCGCTCTCATGTCGCTGGTATTGGAGGGCTACGTGCCAACCACTCTACGCTAAATTAGGAGAAATGTCTCTTCACAGACCAGCCTCCCGTTCCTTGGTTACTTTCATCTCGGACGCGGGTTACAGATGGATCCTGCCAAGTTTTCGGCTGTCTTGCAGTGCCCCGGCCGGTGGGCCTACGAAACTATACAACGCTTCCCCTGGCTTCATCGAATTACTATCGTCAGTTTATCCTGCTTATTCTACTTGGTGGCACCTATCATTGCACTTACCAAGAAGAAACTCCAACCCAGGCAGTGGCCGCTAGAGGCCGAAAAGGCATTTGTTCAACTTAAGGCAGCACTTCGCCTCAGCGCCCATCCTGACCAGACCTGGATTCCAAGAGCCGATCTTTCTGGTGTGGATGCCTCCTCGGTCGGGGCTGGCGACTTTCTTCACGCAGAAAGGGACCTAAAGGAAAGATGGTCACCTGTGCTTCTTCTCCAAGACTTTCTCCACTGCGGAGAGAAAATTACAACATAGGAGACCGGGAGTTCGATGGCTTTCAAGCTAGCCCTAGAAGAGTGGCGTTATCTTCTGGAAGGAGCACGCTGTATCCCATACCTTTTACTCCGACCATAAAAATCTTCAATACCTCCAACGGCCAACGCCTCAACCCTCGTCAAGCTAGGTGGTCCCTATTTTTCTCGCAATTCAATTTCCAGATACATTTTCGGCCAGCAAGAGAAGAACATCAGGGCCGATGCTGCTCTCCAGTGTTCTCCATATGTGTTGGGTGAGGGGGGCACGCCCCAGATATAATTTCCCCCGAACGCCTGATCTCGTGGCTCCAGTAGATCTGCGAAAGGTTCCTCCAGGGAAGACTTATGTCCGTCCTGCGCTCCGCAGGAGAATTTAGAAATGGGGGACACTGTTCTCTTGTGGCGGTCTCCCAAGGAGCACGCAAGTCCCTTCCTCCTAATCTATCGTTTTTACTGGTGGCTCAGAGCTTGCTAGGGAAATGATGGATTTCGTGAAGTCCATGAGGTACTTGTGCTCGTACATGGACTCCTCGCACAAACCGTGGGTTTGCTCCAGCCGCTGCCATCCCCTTAGGGCCTTGGATTCATGTGGGCAATGATTTCATCACGGATCTGCCTCCCTCTGCGTGGCAACCACGGTCTCTGGGTGGTACCCGGCCGTTTTTCGAAGATGCGCACTTTATCACGTTACCTGGGCTGCCGTCTGCCCGCAGTTGGCCAGGCCAGTTTTTTCAAAATCTTCAGCCTACTCGGACCTTCCGCAGCAACATTGTCTCCGGATTCGGGGGGTCCAATTGATGTCGAGGTTCTGGCGGGCCCTCTGCTCTCGGTGGCAGGTGAACCTCGATTTCTCTTCCGCCTACACCGCAACGAACGGCCAAGTGGAGAGAATCAATCAGATCCTGGGGGGCATATTTAGACATTTTGTCCTCGGCTCGACAGGATGACTGGGCCACTTGCTTCTTTGGGCGGAGTTTTCCTATAACTCCCTGGAGTCAGAATCACTGTTACCTCGACATTTTTAATCGTCTATGGCTCAGCATCCCGCCTCCATTACCATTGTCCTCCACCATTCGGAAGAGCGGCAGCCGGAATACTTTTGCCACAAGTATGGAGTCCATTGGAAAACAGACGCGCCAGTCTGCATGCAGCATGCATCGCAACGCATGAAGGTCCAAGGGGACAAGAATAGAGGACCTCCCCATTGTTTTCGCCTGGCGACAAGTCTGGCTATCGGCCAGGATATATCCGGCTGAAGGTTTCTCCTCGTACAATTGGGCCCGGTACGTAGGTACATTTGGAAGTACTCGCTCGCATCAACCCGGCTGCCGACATACTCCGGCTCCCACCCACAAGGCGTATTCCCAACTCCTGCCTTGTCTCCTTGGTGAGGCCTGTGGTCCCTGATCCGTTTTTCCTGAGGATCAAGCCTCCATCTTCTGAAGCGGACGCCCCAACATCTTCACTGTAATGAGATCCTAGACATGAAGACCATCAAGGGAAGGGGATTTCCTGATCGATGGAGGAGTTTGGTACTGAGGAGTGAGCGTGGTCCGTGAGTTGATGCAGAGATATCCTCCAGGCAAGGAAGAAGGGAGGGCTAAGGAGGTGGTACTGTTGCACCGGCCCCCGGGGGACACCTCTGGGGGCGCCCCGCAGCTCTGCCCCGGCCCCCGGGGACAGTGCAGCCGCTGCCCGGGTGTGGGGGGGCGGCGCACTCGCCCTGGGGCGTGGGTACTCATGGGCCCGCCCCCTTTTGTCCCCCAGTCCCTGCTGCCCGGGTGCGCCATCCGTGATCTAAGGCCCGCGCGCCGGCTCTGTGGATTTAAAGGGGCATGCGCCGGAAATTTGGGGGTAATTGCCGGGCACTGCCTCTTTTTCCCTGGCGTTCCCCCCGCTCCCTGCCGGATTTTTGCCTTCCCATTGAAAAAGTTTCCCCTATTGTCTCGTCCTGACACAGTTACCGTACCCTCGCCCCGTTCTCTTCCCACGAACTCTGCCCCCTGCCCTGCCATCTCCCCTGTCCCGACCACGAACCATAGCGCCTCCCTCCCTTCGCTGACCCCGACTACGAGCATCCTGACGATTTTGCACCACCAACTTGGCTACCACCCAAGCAAGTCACTCAGGGGAAACGACCGGAGACCCCCGCCACAAAAGCCACCCCGCTTTTCGGCGGGCCTGGTGAAAACCGGGACCTATTAGTTTCCGTTCCCTGGCGTGCTTACACCTCGCTTGTGGTGGTCCAGTGGATCCACTTCCGCGTCCGGAACCGTAACAACAGCGCTCATACATCAGTGATACATGGCTGAAAAAAGACTTATGCGCTTCAGATAGATTAAAAACTTAGTTGTAGTCTGTATATTACCCCTAAACGTAACCCTTTTAAAATGAGCGCCTAGATCACCTGGCAATCGCCCATCACCGGCAGGAAGGAAGCAGCCATACACAAGTATCAAAAATAACAATGAACAGGTTGGAACAGGTGAATCACAAACACACTAATAAAAAAGCAGAAAAAACAGCTAATACTGATCTGTAACATCGTGTTTAAATTGAACCGCGGGGTTCTTTTTCCCAGATTATAACACCGGGATTCTCTTTTTTGTGCAATTCCCCCCCTCGCAGGGGGACCCCCCTTTTCTATGCCGCAAAAAAGGAAAGTGTTACTTTTCCATTGTGCCCCCGGGAAATGTCTAATAGGCAGATCTCAAGTATGCAAAAATAGCTCTATTTTCCAATACGTTAGTCATGGCACACAATCAAAGATTTACAAAAATACATCACAAAATTTGTTAGTTATAAAGCATCTCCCCAATGTTTCCGGTCCAGAGACCTTATCAAGGGTATTTATGGAAAATTAGAAGATTAGTTTTATTCATATTTACAATTAAAACTAATTTTATTAAAAACAAATAAAAATTTTAAAATTTTTGTTTGACTACAAATGCCTAATTACACCAACAAAGGCCCAAAATAAACACATTACAAGTATTTCCACTTTCACAAGCCCCCAAAGAGAAAAACCCCGTAAGGAAAATAAAGGGCCTATTGCTTCGTTCCTGCATTCCAAAATGTTTCATCTCCATGAACAAGAACAGAGCTTTTCAACTTAAACTACTTCCGTAGTTTTATGCAAGCTGTACAACATTATACAAAAAGCCCCCCTAGTGCAGCCCGCAGCAGGGAGAATTTGTCTTCTAAATTCTATGGAACAGACAAATATTCCCCCCTCTGCAATACAAGGGGCCCCAAACCCCAAAAAGATATTATGAAAAAAAATTTACACAGTTTTTTTTTAAAAATTTGTTAAATAAAAGTAAAAGGGTAACCTTTTCCCCAAAGCCCTTTAGAATAAAGTAAAATTTTGGAACCCCTAAATAAAATTTGGAGCTCTCCTTACTACAGGCGCTGTTCAGATACAAATGCTGCTCAGAGGCAGTTCTAATTCGAAAGTAAAAGTCCAAATAAACTTTTAAAGGGGATTTGGGGAATAAAACCCTTCCTCAAGGGGGATTAAAGTAAAGTCATGGTTGGGCTGGGGGGCTACCATCTGAATTGCATGTTTTGTTGTAACCAAAGGGAAGGGGCAGTGGTCGGCATGCTTGTTTCTGTTAATTCAGTGGGGGTTTTTGAAAACAGCTTGCCAATTTAGTACACTTTCAAATTTGTATTTGAATTCCTATATGGGAACAAAAGGTTCGCCTTGCTGCCGGCCATCCTCTGTCCTTTCGACCAAAGTAGAGGGAATCACCTTTTAAAAGGTAAATTGATTGGGAAACCCCTCAAAGTCTGGTAGGGGTGAGCCCCAAAACTGGGACCCCACTATCTTTGAAATGGGATCCCAAAAATTTTTGGGTTAAAACGAAAATCGGCTGCACTTTCACCAGCTCTTATCCCGTCCTATGGAGTTACGAATTTAGCTGAAAAAACACCTGCACCGTACTCAGAACATGGGCTTCCTTCCAGGGGGCCCATCCTAGATCCCCCTGTTTTATTTTAAAAAAAAATTTTTTTTTTTTACAAAACAAATTTAAAAACCCCAATTACAACCATCCATCAAAACATTCAAACCTTCCAAAATTTTTCATTACATAGGTATCACAACCTACCTTATAAAGAAAAAAAAATTTCCTACAATTCTACAGATTCCAACTCATCAAATTAATAAAGCAAATACATTATCCCAACAGGGTAAGAAAACTTCACCCCCATTCCCCACCATTTATTCAAAAT
>JAODAL010064097.1:0-18900 GCA_025379985.1 Phyllomedusa bahiana
CATTTAAAAATGCTGTATAGAACACACCATATTCCCAAGGGGGAATGATAGCATGCATGAAAGACACATGTCTTCACTGGTGATTGTGTTGCTATAATACCAGGTTTTATACAAAAATCCTATTAAATTTAAGTAAGACCGGGGCAGAAAATCCCCTAAGTCAAGGATTCCCTTGGCAACCAAATTTTGCCCAGCATAAATTACAGCTCTCTATCCCCCTGTTGGGATCAGGTATCAAGTAACAGTGGGATATTTTAACCACAGAATTTTTTTGTTGTGTGGAAGCGAATTGAAGGGACCCACGCACAACAGGAAACTACAAACTTAGGGGGTAACATTAATCCAGGACACCATTTTTTGCAAACTCGAAATGGAAACCACTAATAATACAGGACATAATAACCCCTTTGGGTCTTTTTTCCACCCCCCCTCCTTTATCAATAGGAAAATCCTTCTCCCTCACCCAAGGAGCTAACGAAGATTGCCATTGGAATGTATACTTTAAAAAAACCTTTGTGGATTTCCTATTCACATGCCTGTAGGATTGATGCCGTGTAGTAATACTGTAGGAAAATAGTAGTTCAATAAATGAACAGGTTATGATTTGACATGTTAAAGAGTTAGGAATATGGGAACCAAAACTTATACTGCATAGACCCAAGCTTGTGTAAAAAAAGAGTCTACAATGTTTAGTATGGGCAGCGAGAAAAGGGTTTTGGGTTCAAGCTTTGTAATTTTTTTAAAGTTTTAAATGACTTATATTTTATGTAATTTGTATTGTATAAGACTAAGACAACCCATATAAATACGTTCCCATTCTGAATAAACCCTAGCTGAAAAAAGGGGCGTGTCCACCCCCAAAACGTGCTGCTGGCAGTTGGGACCGCAACAGCAAAAGGGGTTACCCCCGGGATGAAGTCTCCTTGCAGGGGAACCTAGGGGGATTCCCCATTACTAGGACCAAGACTGAGCAAAAGGGACTCCAGGTTTTTGAACACTAACCTCTATATTTGCTGAAAACTCTGATTAAGTTTGCACAATGGTTTTAAAAAATCATTGAAGTGTTCTTATTAAAAAATTTTGAAAAAAAAAAACCTTTTATGGTTCATGAATGACATGGCAATTTTGATTCTGATTTACTGGGGTGGCAGGGGGGGGCCTGCTATCCCGCTTTAACCGGTGCCTAAGGCTACTATCTATGTAAACCTCATCAAAATAACATTAAAGGCCAACACACTTTTTAAAGTTTTTGGCCCAAAAAATTTTTGTTTGCTAAAACTATTTTTCCCCAAAAACCATATAACATGCTTGCTCATCGGGGCCCTAGTGTGCATTTGCATACACAAAATACCAAAAAGATGGAATTTTCAAAACCATCAACCGATCAAAAAAAAGGGGATTTTGTGTCTCAAGATAAATGTTTTTTTTGGCCGACATTGTATCTCAACCCCAAGAAAAAAAACTTATGAAGATACTGGGGGAAGGGGGTAAAAAATTGTTCATTATCCTCAGTGAAACAAGTACTGTAAAACATGGCTGAAAGGCCACTCTGCCAGGAAGAATTAAATTTTTCCCAAAAAGAAAATAAAAACCCTTTAAAGTTTGTAAATCACACAGGAACAAAACCTACTTTTTTGAGTAATGTCCTGTGTCTAACAAAACAAAAATTAAACTGTTTTGGGCCCTAATCATCATCTGGAGGAAAGACAGAGAAGCTTTAAATCCTAAGAACACCATCCCCCAAATGTAAAAAACCCGGGGGGGAGCATCAGTTGTGGGTTTTTTTGCGCAGAGGGGGCTAGTGCACTTTACAAAAAAAATGGCATCATGAGGGAAAAAAGATTATGTGGCAAACTGAGAAACATTTCAAAACACACCAGGAAGTTAAAGTTTGGGCAAAATGGGGCTTCCAAATGGACAAACCCCAAGCATACTGCCCAAAATTTTACAAAGTGGCTTAAGCAAACCCAAGTCAATGTTTTTGGAAAGGCCATCACAAAGGCCCAAAAACACCTATTGAAAATTTAGGACAAAACTGAAAAGGCACCTACAAACAGGCTCATTGCACCATTTTTGTCAGGGGGAATGGCCAAAATTTCCCACCAAAAATATTTGAGAAGCTTTTGGAAGATAACCAAAACTTTGGGCCCAAGTCATACAGTTAAAGGGGGAATGCTACCAAAACTAAGAAATTTTGTAAACTTTTGCTTTGCAAAAAAATAAAAAGCCCCTTAAAAAAAAAAAATTTCCCATTAAATTTTTGCCCCCTTGGCAAATAAAAAATTTGTTAATCTTAAGGGGCCCAAAAAAGGGTAAGGTTTACTCTGATTTCATTCAGATAGTGAGAAAAACATCAATTGTCTTTTTTTAAGAACACAAAAGTAAATAACAGAGCGGGGACTCACCAATCTTCTCCTTTTCAAAACTTTATTGTAATAAAATACAAAATTCAGTTTGGAAAACAGTATCTGAAAAGTTGTAATTTTAAAATTTCAATAAAGTATTGAAAAAAAAGATTGGGGATGCCGCTCCGTTATTACATTTGTGAATGATAGAACGGACTTGCTTTTTTTTTTGGAGCTGAGTACCACGTCTCCAAATAGTAATTGTTTGGCGTAAAATGACTCGTGGTCCTTTTGAATTTAAAAAAGTAATAGCTTATATGGGGAGTGGTGCCGCCTTGATTTCCTTTGATGCGGATCTTTTTATATAGTGTATGTAAACTTCTGGTCTCAACTGTATAAAACCAGCCCCATACATTGCCGACGACAAATCCGGAGGGAATACCCAACACACAGTATTTTAAAACCAATGGAAAAAAATCTGTGCTGTGTAGACTACTACTTTTTTATTACTGTCCATGCAGCACAGGGTACCGCGGATTTTTTGCTGGATTTTTAAATACTGAATCTGACGAAAATCTGACCAAAAACCTGTGCTGTGTAGACATGGCCTAACAGTACCTTCCTAAAGATTGTATTGAACTAGAAACTATAACTATGAACATTCTGCTAGGGGATTCTGAGAGGTAGTTGGTGGACCCCACTTTGACTAATTCTATATTTATGACATAGCTGCTTTAAGTTAAATTTTGTGGGGTTGAGGTTTTCTCTTTTGCGGGGCTATGTCTGCTCTATTATTCCCTGTGTGGTCGTCGCAGCTGTATAGCAATATTCGCAGGGGAACCCAACCTTATATTCATCCAGCTGAGATACTGTTTATAACCCATTTTAAGTATGTCACAGTCTCTTTTAAAGCATAAACCCAGAGTATTGAAACAAACAAGATGCCGCTCACAGTACATTTTGGGGAGCCAGTTTTATGGGATCCGTTGGCATACCACAAAAATGTATCCTGACTGATATCGTGGCAGGACGGCAGTGGGGCAATAGACTTCTATAGGTCAAACAAGTCCTAATTAGACAAATTTTGCCCTATGTAATGAACATATACAGTTTGTGCATCAGACACTTTTGTGTTTAATGCAAAAACGGTGTATGTTTGCTAAATAGGGCAAACTTTTGCACTATAGAAGTCTATGTCCCCATCATGGTCCCATCATGGTATCTGTCAAGATAAATTTTTACAGGGTCCCAACAGATAGCATGAACAGGCTGCCAAAACGCTATGTGAATGAGTCCTAACAGTCAGATTCCTTCACTCTGCACACTTCTTACAGGCAATGCAGCTAACAGCCAGAACCCTTTGCCAACAGAAATTTTGCTTGGGGGTTTTGCATATTGGATACAATTTGTTCCCTTTTGTTAACCTTCTATGAACATCTTAAAGCTATCCTTGAGCAAAGTGCATTTGTCTCATGAAGCGAGCACTTCATAGCATTGTTTATATTCACCAATATTATATATTTTTTTTATACAACCTCAGACCAAACCTCTAAACAGGTTGGAAATAGGAACTAAATCACTGATCTTTCCACTTTTAGTTTAAATCTTTCATTTAAGATCAATAAGGAGTAGTGTCCACTCCCCTAATAGATATTTACATCAAGTCATACATGATTACTGCGCCATCTAGTGTCCAAAATATAGATGAACAGCTTTAAATATCCAATATGAGTTAATTAATGTGAGATAAACGCCATTCAAATCCATTTTAATATTAGGGCAGTTGTACAGATTTATTGGCCTAAGACTAAATAGCCCCAATTCTTATAATGCTTCTTGGTAATATTTTCTATTCATCTATTAATATGACAAAGCATGACAAAGACTAAATAGTCCACATGTTGCTGTTTTCCATGGAGGAGTAAAGAAGATTTACATTTTGACCCCCTTGTTTGTTGTATTCTTACTGATTTTTGAATTTTGATGTTAACTCCGTGTTTTCTGTTGTAGAAGGCTGTTGCATCCTATGTACTATGTGCTGTGGGAATCTGTTTGAATATAGTAACATCATCATCATCATCATCGAGGGTGTATAGAGCAGGCTCATGAGGTAAGTCCAATGATGTTAGTTGTTAGTTACAGACAGCACCTGACACCAGTATCTGGGATTGGAGGTAATGCTGATCACAGCTGTTTAACCACTTAGATGATGCAGTTATAAGCAGGGTGTAATAGGAGATTAATGAAATGACTATATATAGCAGGGGAAGATCTCTCCTAAGGAAGAGCGCCATATAGACATGTGGAGATTCGAAATTGCCTTTTGCACTCCACGAAGCATCTGCATATCACAAGGCATTATGGGAAAGGAGCTGAGAAGCTCAAGCGCCCTCTATTGGATGTAACAAATCCTCAATTTTCTTTTGACCCACTGGGTCTTTGGAAACCAAAAGGGATATTTAGCCAAGCCAGCATCACCCATCTGTAGATAGCCGTTTCAGGGTGTCTTCTCCTCGTCAGTGCAGAGCGATGCTGACTTGACTGAGTGGGAGGCAATGAGTGGCTCAGATGGGTGATGCTGGCTTGGCTAAATATCCCCTTTGCTTTCCAAAGACCCAGTGGGTCAAAAGCAAATTGAGGATTTGTTACATCCAATAGTGGGCGCTTGAGCTTCTCAGCTTCTTTCCCATAATGCCTTGTTATATACAGCAGTACATACATATTGCAGTATATAGTACAAATAACCAAGCATGTTTAAGTCCCCTACAGGGACTAAAAACCATACAAATTTTTTTTAAAAATTGTTATATAAAAAATGAACAATAAAACATTTACAAATTGGATATCGCCATATCTGTAAAAGTCCAATCTAATACCAAATTATTTTATTTATCCCACACAGAGAATGCTATAAAACAGGACTCAATTGAAAAATTACCCACAGAATAAAGTTAACATGTCATATATGCCCAACAATGTACTCAATAAAAATGAGAACCCCCAAAAAAATCTTACATTTGTGGTTTTTGCAATTCCACCCTATCAATTTTTTCCCATTATTTTACATGGTGCATTAAATGGTACTATAGAAAAGCATTTGAAAAAAAAACTGCACACTGCTATGTCTGCAGAAAAATAAAAAAAATCGATGGCTCTTGGAAGGTGGTGATAAAAAAAGCTAAATAAAAAAACAAAAATGGCGAACTCCTTAAGGGGTTTAATACCAAAAAAGTTTTTGTTTTTTATAAACTACCCCTTGTCTTTGTAATGGGGTACAGAAAATGTAGAATGGACAAATACATTTCTTGGGGACTGTATCATTAAGAGCCCTGTAGCTACGGATTTCTGTTCGGGATATGCGTGTTTGTATCTCTTTGGGGACTGCGATTTTCAAACAATGTGGAAATGGTGGCTGTAAGAAGTGATCCTAACCTATGATGAGGTTTACATGACAAGATATTTCCAAAATAAAAAAAAACAAGGAAAAAATCAAAGAAATCAAGATAGAAAACCCAAAAAAGCAATCAAAAGACAGTTTCTTGGTATCTTTCATCTGGTACAAAACACTGTGCTTTGGTTGAATACCTGCATAAGGGTCAAAAAATTTTAACATGGGGACAACAAAGAACTTGCCAGGCGGGAAAGGGGTTTTCTGGTGCCCTAGGCAAATAGGGCCCCTCACCAATGAAAAAATAAACCCACTCCATCCCTCTTGCTCCCTCTTTTCTGCCTGTGATAAAGTGGTGCCTAGGGGGTCCTCCCCTGTATCCCGACCCTGGACTTAAACACTAATTGTTTATATGTACAGGCATACCCCACTTCCCAAACTCGGGGTGGGGGTTACCGAAAAAAATGCATGCCACCCATTTCACCATGTACATCACATTGGCCACATCAAAGTGAAACAGGAAAAACCAAAATGTGGGTGGGAACAAGCAGAGGGAGGGGATAAGAAAGCTATCAAAAATCCAAAATCCTCCCTGGTCCATGTGCCCAATCGCAATGTGTGATAATATTTATTCCGTCATTGTCCGGAACTTGCATCCCGATTTAAATTTTAAATGCATTTTTTATTACAGTCACCATCCTGGGATGAGGTATCTAATAGTGTGCCATTAACATTTAAAATACGCAACAAAACAAGTGGATGGAACAGAACTTGATGTCTGTGACAGAACTGACACAAATCACTAAATGAAAGGTGATTTACATGTACAAAAAGCAATCAAGAATCAAGACCCAAAGAATGAGTAGGGGATACGTGGGAAGAGAAGCTTCATAAGGGATGAAAGAAATATTCACTGCCTGCACGGGTGGGGATGTTCTGAAACTTCTTCTGGTGCTGTTTAACTGAAACATATAAAAACCCTGCCGGCAAAATCACATTAACTATCTTTAAATGAAAAGGGGGTTCATGCAATAAAAAACATCAAAACACAGCGTAATAAAATTTTGTGGACCCTTTTTTATGCTTTTTAAGTTTAAAAAGGCCTCTGTAGAAAACTGCCCGGGTCGAACTATCAGAGCTCCCCTTTCTTTTCATATAGTGCTCTGAAAAAAGGAGCTTTGTTTGGGTTGCTTTTGGGAAACAAAGAAAGTCTTAGCCCTAGACGTTTTATACTCCCCCCCTTGGGTTTGTATAGAAGGTCATTGTTTAGGATGATAATACATCTTACTGCAGAGAAAAAAAATGTTACCTTTTCTTCAGAAAGGAATCAACTAAATGCAGGGCCAGAAATCAAGCCAGATGTCAATATGATCGAAATATTATGATGGAAATTTTGAAATTGGTCCTTGACAAGTTGAAATCTTACAATTGTGATGTAAGAAGGGGGGAACCCAAATAAAGTAAAAATTTTGAGGTTTATCATGTCTAGGTAATGTACGGCTTTTAAAAAAAATTTTTACAACCTGCTTAATAGTTTCAAACTTATTTGCACTTTTTGGGTACTAAAGCAAATGGAAAACCTGGTTTACAGTCTGTTGAAATGTATTATATCTGAATTGTTCTTCTTTTTAATTTTATGGCGCGTCCCAACGGCACAGGACAAATACCGGGCCTTTATCCCAACCCGGTATTTTTCCGGGTTTTTTGCTTCACGCAGCCCGGTGCCCCCCCCCTTCCATTGAATGTTTAAATTTTATCCGAAAAACCGGGCAAAGAAAAGAACATTATAACATTTTCGGGGCCGGCGTTTGAAAAGCCGCTGGGGGAAAAACCCCCCCAGGTTACTCTGCATGGGGGTTTTCCCTACGGCCGTGTAAAAAATTGCGGCCGGTTTTTCAGATGGTTTTCAAAACCCGCAAAACGGGTGCGGGGGGACTTTGGGCCTTTCAGCCAAAACTTAAATGTATTTTTTTGATATTTTTTTGTTATAACAACACAAAGTAGAATATTCGCGAAGTGTAAAAAAAAGGGTTTTAGGGGTACCTTTAGAGCAATGACACTGCAGGTTTTTGGGTATATCCTACCCCTTTGCCCTCTAAGGTGGGGGTTTCTGTCCATTTTCTTTGCAAATGCTTAGCCCCGTAAATTGGTTGGTGGGAAAACAAATGAAAAAGCAATTTTTAGTTTTTCAGATTTTTAAAGGGGGTTTTGTTGGACTTTGGGCCATTTTTAAAACCTGAACTGCTTTATTTAAACCATTCCATTGTAGATTTGCTTATATTTTGAGTTGTTGTCCTCTGGAAGGGAACCCACCCCGGGCTCAATCTTTTTCAGCCTCCGGAATGTCTTGTATTTGTCCATCCATCTTCCTATCATTTTACCATTTCCCATCCGCATGAACAAAAACTCCCCCCACATATTGCACCCCCATCTTCACGGGGGGGGAAATGTGTTCAGGGGGATGTGCATGTTGGGTTTCTCCAAACATGCATTTGCATTTGGGGTAAAAATTTTTTTTTGGTCTCTCGCCAGAGCCCCACTGCTTTTGTTTACCCCAAAATAGCTTTTTGAAAGTGCAAATGTGCTTTTATGGCTTTTTTCAAAAAAGGGCCCTTTTTTTTTGCACTATTCCATAAAGGCCAAATTTGTGAAGTACACGATAGTGTTAGCGATTACGTTTGACATCCCATCGGTCGATGGGCGATGTCGGGCCCTCATCTCAAGATATTGATGGGGATATAATTTTTCACCCATGACCATTAAATCTATGGGGGGAGCAACAACACATTTTTTTCACCCAAACAGGGGTGGAGAAGCTGGAATAACATCCAAACATCAAATGGATCGTGCTACTCTTAGGCAAACACTTAGGGATAAAAGACAGAAAAAAACTCACAGACCATTTATATCCCCGTCTTGCACCACAGCATGACCCTTAAACCTGCAGCCCCCCAAATTAAAAAAAGGCCAGAAGGCAGTTGATTTTAAACCCTCATTTTTTTGAACTGGACATTGACTTCCCTGTCCTGGAACGCAGATGAGCCCCAAACTGCATGACCCCCAATTAAAAAGTGTCGGGGAAAAAAAGGAGTTTTCAACCACCAATTTTTTTGAACTGGACATTGACTATACCTTCCGGGCCCCATATACCATTAAACCTGTCACCCACAGATTAAAAAATGTGGGGAAAAAAGGGCTTTCAACCCCATTTTTGTTGAACTGGCATTGACTATACCCTTCTGGACCGCGTATGCCCTTAAACCTTCTGCCCCCAAAAAAAAAAAGTGCCGGGGAAAAGGGTCTGAACCCCTTTAAAATTGAATGGCATTAACTATATTGTCCTGTACCACAAAAATGTTTTTAAACCTGTCTGCCCCACGATTAAAAACTCCCGGGAAAAATAGGAGTCTTTAAAACCCCCTTTTTTAGTTTCACTGGCTTATACGTCCTTTTGGGGGTTTAGCGTTTTCCCCCCGTTTGAGTGGGGGAAAATTTTGAGCTTCACTTGGAAATATGGGGGGTTAACGTTTCCTTTTCCCCCCAGGGTCCCTTTTTTTGATTCTTTTTTTTCATTTTACTCAACGTGCTGGGGGAAAAATTGTTTTTAAACTTTGTTTCTGTCCGTGCTCCTTTACCCCATGTCCTCTGTTTTAACCCTACATCTGGTAAATTTTTCCCTTGTACCTCCCTTGTAAAATTTCAGGGGAAATTTTTTTCCCAAGCTATTTTGTAAAAGAAAGTTTTTTAGTATTTTTAATTCTAAAAAAATCTTTTTTTTAAAAATAGGAGGGAAATTCCCCATGTCTTTCTTTTTTTTTTTTAATTGAAATTTAAATGGGTTGTCTCTATAAGGGATTGCTAGTTTATGTTAAAGATCTTGCAAAAAAAAGTCATTTTCAATTTTGAAATCCATTAAAAAGTGTCCTACCTTTTTTCCTTTTTTCTGAAAAAAAACCTCCCCCTTGACCCCATTTGACAATTGTGGGAAGCAAATGTCTTTTAGAAACAACATTTTTTTTTTTAGGACCTTTTAGTTAAAAGCTGCATGTCACAGCAAAATCCCCAAAAATTCAAAAACATGCCCCAGGGGCCCATTTTTGCAATTGTGAAACAAATGTCTGTTAGAAAAAAACTTTTTTTTATAATGGGCCCCGAAGTATAGCGGGCTTTGTCCATTTAAAATCCCCCAAAAAATTCAAAGCATGCCCCTTGACCCAAATTTGGGGAAAAATTGTAAAAGAACAAATGTCTGTTAGAAAAAAAATTTTTTTTATAATAGGACTGTAGTATAGTGTGTCATAGAAAAATCCCCCCAAAAATTAAAAACTGCCCCTTGAGCATTTTTGAAAAATTTTGTAAAGAACAAATGTCTGTTAGAAAATTTTTTTTTTAAAAATTGGAAATTTTGTTTTGCTGCTTTTCAAAGCAGATGCCCCAAAAAAAATTAAAAAAATAAATTTTCGCCATTTTTAATAATTGTGGGGTAAAAATTCCCAATTTGAACCCACATTTCTTTTCCAAAGGACCTTTGATTATTGCTTATCTCAAAAAATCCCCAAAAAAATTTTTAAAAAATTTGATTTCTCACCCACTTTTTAAAAAATTTGTGAGGGAGAAATCCCATTTAAAAAAGCCAAATTCTTTTTCCAAAAAGGACCATGATTATTGCTGTATTCACAGCAACATGCCCAAAAAAAAAATTTTTAAATAGACTTTTTCCACTTTTTAAAAATTTTTGAGGGGGGGGAAAACCCATTAAAAAGGGCCCTTTTTTTTTCCAAATGGCCCATGATTTTTGCTTTTTTTTTCCACAGCAAACATAAACCCCAAAAAATTTAAAAATTTTTTGACTTTTTGCCTTTTTTAAAAATTTGTGATGGGGGAAAATGAAATTTGGGGGGGAACCCACATTTCTGTTCCAAAAGACCATAATTAATTAGTTTTATCTCACGCCCCATGGGCCTCAAAAACAAATTGGGGCAATGCGAAAACTTCTAAATAAAATGGGGTAAAAGGAATCGGTGTTTTTCATGAAGCCCTTTCGTCCCTTTTTCCCGTTCCTCACGCAAAACCAGCAAAAAGAATGTTTTGGGGAAAAAAGGGAAAAAAAATTGCAGTAAGGGGAAAAGATTTATTTTAAAAAAAGTTTTCAAAAGGACCATTTTTGTTTTAAGAGGTTTTTGAGTAGACTGGCAAAATAAACGGTGGGCCTTTGGAAAATTTGGGGCCCCAAACATCAGAGATCCTTTCCGGGTTATCTTGATGAAAGTCAAACGATCCCCATTTTCTGTGGAAAGCCCGGTTTCGGGTTTTTCTGTAAAAGACTCCCCGGGTGTGGAAAAGGGCGCTCGATATGGGCCTTTGGGTTTCTGGGGGGAAACACCCCTTTTGGCGTGGCGGCCAGCTGGGGCCCTTCGTCCCTTTTGGGTCCCCCGAAGTCTTTTTGGGGGGCGGAAAAAATAAAAAACATCGGTTGTTGGGGGAGGAGGGTAGTGTCCTGCCCCCATGAATTTTTAAATGATCCTTTTTGTGTTGGGTGTGTGCCCCGCATTGAAACGTTGGTGAGGTTTTGGAAAATTTAAAAAAATTTCCAGAGGTCCCCCCCCCCCCCCCATTTGGTTTGACCTTGCCTGCTGCTGTGCCCCTACGGCTATTGGCCTCTACTGCTGTCAAATCGTGATGTTGTTCCCCCGGAATTTTTAAAAAGTGAATGACGCAAAAGATGTTTTCCAGTTTATCAATCAGGAAGGTCTCCATTTCCTGATTTTCTTTTTATTTGGGTTTGGGGCAAACCCAAACACTCCCGTTGAGAGTTTGGGGCCTTTTTTTTCCAAGCCTCTGGGTCGAGGGGCATAGCAAAATGTTTTCCCCATCTTCCCCCTCCCCAAATTGCGGCCCAAACCCCTTTCCAAGGGAGGGACGCGGTAACGTGGTTTTTCTAGGGGAAAACCTCCCCTCCCCCTTCTCGCTTTCCCCCGGCCCCAGCTTCAAAAACAGACCTATTCTGAGGGTGATGACCCTGGGGGCTGATTTCGGGCCCCCTTTTCACTAGCTTGGGGCCCCCCAAAACCCCTGCTAATGAAGACGGGTGAAAATGGTGAAATGGGCGGGGTTGTGGATTTGACGGGGCGAAAGGGGTCCCTTTTCCGGGATCTGTTTTCCCTTCCTCCCCCTTCGTGGCGGGACCCGTTGGTTTTAGGGGTGTCCAAAAGAAACGTTTTTAGAATAAAATCACCACAAAAGCTCTGTGAAAAAGGGGATTGTCCGCATGACCCTTTTTTGGGGGCTTTTTTTTAAAAACTGGAAAGGTTGGGTGCAGAGCTTTTCACCTGCCTCCACTTTTCCCGGTGGCCCCCAAAAACCCCCAGGTCCGCACCCCTGCTTGTCAGGATGTTTCACTTTTGTATGTGTAATGGATTGTGCTGCGCCAAAAATGCTGGAGCTTTTGGAGGGTGGAATTCCAGCGTGTTTCCCCGTCAACCCTTTAGGACGGTTGACGGGGGGGGCCGAGTGGGGCTGCAACGCGCCAGGCGGACGAAGAGGGTGCGAAAAAGGGGGGAAAATGCGAAATTAGACTTTGAGGGCCCTTCCCCAGCAGGGGAGTCCCGACCCCGGGGAGGCTTTAGAAAATTTTTGGAGACCCAAAGGGGCATGGGAATTTTGCCCGGGAAGGGGATGTGTCAGCCTACCGGGTCTTTTAAAGGGGGGGGCAGCAGATTTCGCCCCCTTTTCGCACACCACCTTGCCGGGGACAAGGTTTTGGCCCCCAGCCCCTCGGTTCCCTTGCGGAGGCCGTCCACAGCTCCCGCCTGTGTGGGGACGGTCTCCCCAAAACGATTAATTTTAAAAACGGCCCGGTTTTCTGGGGACGTGGGTGCCCCCAGAGGACCTTGGGGGAAAGGCCCTGCCCCCCTTTCCCCGCGGTTTTTGAAAAGGGGTGGCCGAGCCCGAGAAACCCCGTCCCCCCCCAGGAGACATCCACCCGCTCATCCCCGTGAGCTGTCACAGAGATAAAACGGCCTTGGGCGTGCTTACTAGTCCCTGTGTGGTGGGTTTAGATGGACCCTTTTTTGGGCCAAAAAAGAATTTTTTCCCGGGAAACCCCGCTTGAAAATTTTAGATGGGCAGTGGGGTGGCCAGGGCCCCCGGCCCGGGTTTTCTGGCAAAGAGGGTGCCTGTCGGCATCTGGTATTGGGGGCAGGAAAAGGGGCCCGAAAGTGGCCCGGGAAACCCTTTTTTTTCCCCAGACGGAAAAAGGGAACAAATTTTAAAAGGGCCAAAAACCCGGCAATGCCGACCCTTCAGGCTTTTTTGGGTTTTTGGGGTGGTTTGGGGTTTTAAAGTGTTTCTTTGCTCCCAAACTGGGGAAAACAGAAAGGGTGGTGCTAGACTGGCGTGTAGGCGGGCAGGTCGTTCAAAAAGGCGGGGAAAGGGGAAGGGGGTTTGGATGGGTTCTGGTGCTGTTGGGGGTGGTACCGGGGACGGTGGAGTTGAAGGGAGGTGTTCCCCGATCTTTACTCCCGAGAGACAGGGCAGCTGAGGAATTGGGTTGGTGTGGCCCGGGGGAGGAAGGGGGGCGGGACAGAGGGGTTTTGAAAGTGGTTGGGAAACCCGGTTGGTTTGGCCTTTTTTGGCCAAAATGTTGCCTCCATTTCAAATCTTTCATTCGTGCAGGGGGGATAGACATTTTTGGTGGGGTTAAAACTAAGATTCTTGGGCCCCTATGACATCGCTGGGGAACCCGAGGCTTGCTCAAAAGAAAGGGGCCCGGCTTGAGAGGTCTGGCCTTTTTTACGGGATAACGAGGAGCGGGGGTTTTTGGTGACCGGGGGTGGCGGAATTTTAAACAGCGGGAACCCTTTTTGGGCCCCTTCCCTTCTTGGGCGGGACCCTATGACATACCTAATGTTTCCTCCTGTCCAGTGAGAAACGTCGCAAGCAAAAAAATGCTGGGAAAAACCCGGGGTTTTCCCCAATGTCGTCTTTTCATCATCAACACGGTGACTTGTGTCCCGAAAACCTGCAAACCAGGGAAACTGCGGGCTACAAGGGAAGGGGGGATGCAAGGCGTTGCCGACCGCCCGGGATTTTTGCCGATTGACCGGGTTTCCTTTTCCTCCCCTTTATGGCATTTAGTAATGGGCGTCGAGCAGAGGGAAAAACAAACCCCTTTGGCCTCTTTGATCTTTTAAATGCCCTTTTGGGCCCCTTCCCCCATTTTGTCATCAAAGAGGTCTCAAAAATGGGTTTTCCACTTTTGGGGGGTTTAAAAGGTTGACATTTTTGGGGGGGGTTATGTTGGGGATGCTGATGATGTGATGACGACATTTTTTGGCCGTGGGCTGGGAGGACGAGGGGTTTAAAAATGCTGGTTTCGGTTTTCCCTTTTTTAAACCCCGTAGGACAGTTTTGGGGACGCTGTTCGTTATGAGATTACGGGCCCTTTACCCCCGCGATGACAGGCCTGACCCGGGGCCCCCGCAACTGAAAGATGCTGGATGGTTTTTGTCGCCCGCACTGGAAGGGAGCACTTTTTCGTTCTTTCCCCCATGTCCTACCCCCCCCTTTTTTCCTTAACCTGAATTTCGCTCCAGAAATATTAAAAAATTTTAAGGGAAAGGGATGGAAGATTTTGGAAAAATCTTTATTTAAAAAACGGCAAATCCCCGCTTTCTCAAAACCCCCCAAACAAAAAAAAAATTGTTTGGGTTCAAATTTAATGCAAAAAAGATCTATCAACAAAGCTTGGAAAGAAAAAAAGTGAAAAAAAAAACCTTTTCTGAAATGTATCCCCCCTATTTTAAAAAGGGATTTTTGGACCCATCAGTTACACCCGGGTGACTACCCAGTTTTCTGGATTCAAAAAATTAAAATGCCCAAAATGATCTATCAAAAAAAGCTTGCTGACCCAAAAAGTGAAAAAAAACACCCGTTGAAATGTATTGGATATTAAAAGGTTTTTTTTGGGACCTATCCCGTACACCCCGTGGTGACTAAAAAAGTTGCTGGATTCAAATTTAAAATGCAAAATTTGAACTATCAAAAAAGTTAATGGGCCAAAAAATGAAAAAAACACCGTTGAAAAGTTTTACGGATATTTTAAAAAGGGAATTTTTGGGGCCCCTATCGTAACCCGTGGTTGGGTACAAAATTGGGTGGTTTCAAAATTTTTAAATGCCCAAAATAGATCTAAACAACAAAACCCTTTACTGAAAAAGGGGGAAAAAAAAAACCCCCTCTGAAATGTTTTAAAAGATATTAAAAGGGGGATTTTTTTGGACCTTCAGTACACCTGTGGGGAACTACAAAGTTGCTGGATTAAAAATTTAAATGAAAGGTGGCTCTATCAAAAAAAAGGGTGCCCGCGCCAAAATGAAAAAAAAACGTATTTTGAAATGTATATGATAATTAAAAAATTTTTTTTTTGGCAAACCCATAACCTGTGGTAAAATTAAAAAAAAGTTGCTGGATTTAAATTTAACTGCCCAAAGGGAGATCTAAACAACAAAGGTTGGGCTGAAAAAAGTGAAAAAAAACGTATTTTGAAATGTACACTGATAAATTTAAAAAGGGATTTTTTGGCACCCATAAAATTCCCTGTGGGATACTAAATTGCTGTTTTTCCAAATTTAACTCAAATGCTTATGAAAAAGTTTTGCTGCCCCAAAAGTGAAAAAAACCTGTCTGAATGTATAGGGAAAATAAAAGGTTTTTTTGGGACCTATCAATTCACCTGTCGTGATACTAAATTGCTGTATTAAAATTTAAAACTCAAAGAGCTCTATGAAAAAAGCTTGACTGTCAAAAGTAAAAAAAAAAAAAACCCCTGTCTGAAATGTATACGGGTAATATAAGGTTTTTTTTGGCACCTATCAATTCACCTGTGGTGACTTCTAATTGTGTATTCAAATTTTAACTAAAAAAGTAGTTCTTTGAAAAAAGCTTGACTGACCAAAAGTAAAAAAAAAAACACCTGTTGAAAAGTTAGGGGGATTAATATAAGGTATTTTTTGGCACCTTTAATTCCCCTGTGGGTGATATAAAATTGCTGTTTTTAAAAATTTAACTCAAAGTAAGCTTATGAAAAAAAGCTTGACTGACCAAAAAAGTGAAAAAAAAAAAACCTGTCTAAAAATGTTACGGGATAAATAAGGTTTTTTTTGGGGCACCTATCAATTCACCTGTGGTGACTATAAATTGCTGTATTTAAATTTAACTGCAAAGTAGATCTTCAACAAAGTTGACTGCCCAAAAGGAAAAAAAAAAAACCTGTCGAATTGATAGGGATACCCCCCGCCTCCCCCCCCGTGACTTTTCAGCGGTAGTCCCCTTTTTAAAATTCTCTCCCAAAAATACATAAAAATCTTCCAATCTCTGATTAACTAAGTTGTAAGGATCACAGTAAAAGTAGGCTTCTTGGAAGAATGGGGAAATAATTCCGCTGAGTTTTTGGGGGACCAGGCAGGGGGGCGCAGGGGTCCTACTGCTATGGGGACGCTGAAGACATGATAAAAAAAAACGGGGAAGGGGTGTTCTATGAAAAACGAGGTATGTGTTTTTCCAGCAATCGCAACCATCAATCCCAGTCATGACGTCGCACACACATTCACCCTGCTCTATTCTGTAAGCTGATTTGCTGGCCGCCAAAAAGACAGGAAGCGCCGAAAAAAGGCGCGTATTAATAGATGATGCAAGATTTTAACCTAAATTTCGCGGATCTAAAAAATCCGATCAACATAAAAAATGTGCCATTTCAACTTTGTCGATAATAATGTCAACCTAAAGGGGTAATAAAAAGTTTTGGGGGCAGGGGGCTTCCCCCCTGGCTGTTATTCTGCGCTTTCAGGTGCTCCGGGGCTCTTGGCGGCTTTCTTATTAGTGCTCTCCCTTTTTAGCTGTCATTTCGGTGAACTGCAATTCTTGGGAGGTTAGCAACTGTCCATACCCTTCCTTTTACAGATGATTGATTTACAGTGTCCCTTTAGATGTTAGATTTTTTTTATTTTTGAAAAACCCAAAACCTGTAATACGCTTTTTTCCACAATTTATCCCTGGGCTTTCTGGTGTGTTTTTGGTTTTCACGATGCTGTTTGTTCCTAATAATCTTTTAAAAAAACCTTGAGGCCTTCACAAAAAAAGCTGTAGTTAAAAATGAGAATAAATTTACATTCAGATTTTTTCAAATTTTTTATAAAAAAATAAAAAGGATATATGATGGGGCCCTACCCGTTCATGCCCTCAGCGCAGTTCTTGCCATAAAATAAAGCGAGGCTGCATTTTTTTTGGCCCTAATTTTGTGCCTGTTATATATGTTTTTTTTGGGGGTTTTGAACACTGCGGGGGTCCCGCACTTGACTGTGGTTGTTGAAGGTTCCAACAAATCCATCTGCGCTGCTTTGCTAGTCCCAGTGTTGGGTGCGATGTTTTTTTGGTGTGTTGACATTTGCCTTCACCATCATCTATTTTTTCCTCCGCTTTAATTTTGTGTGGTTTTAAAAGTCAGGAGGGTGGTCCCTTTTTAGGCTCTGTACGGGACTCTGACATTAAGAGGGGAAAATCACCTGTCTTTTGAAAGTGCTTGTGATGTTCCTTTTGGTTGGGGGGGGGGGGGGAAGTTTATTTTCTTGTGTCACTGGGTTTTGATCTCTATGCCTGTCTTTTTGACCCCCCATTTTTTTGCCTGTGACTTCTTCTAAATTTTATATCTTGGTTTACCTGTTTTCACCTGCCTTCTTTATTGTGTTTGTCTGTTTTTGTCTTTGTTCTGTATGCCAAATTTAATTGGGTAGGGAAAAAGTCACCCGTTGTTTCGCCAATTGGGTTGGGGGGGGCAAGTAGGCAGGGACAGCATTGGGGGGCTAGCGCTAGGATCAATGTCTTTTCCTGTTGCTCTATCTTGGCCCCCGTGGTCCCCAATGCTCTTTTTACTAATTAGGGGACTTCTAAAGGCAAAAAAATTTCCCCCCTGCATTTTTTTAGGGGTATTAGATACATGAGGTGAATAATATGCCCCCCCCACTTTTTTGTTTTTAATTTTTTAAAAATTTTGGAAAAAAACAGGTATTATTTTCTTTACACTTTCCAAAAAATATGCTACGTTATGTTGCTTTATCACATAAAAAAATCAATAAAATATGTTTAATTTTTTTGGCTCTAACATTTTTTAAAAAAGGGGGAAAAAAATTTTAAAGGATATGAATATTTTTGAAACCCTTATGAATTTAAAAACAATATTCAATAGGTTTAAAAAATAAAACAAAAAAGGCCAAATTATGGATTTTAAAAATTTGTAGGGCCCTATAAGAAATTTTTTCTAGCATATTGTTTTTTGGAATTTTTTTTTTGTACCCGGAAAAGGGTTTAAAGAAAAAGAAATATCACAAATATTGTTTTAAAAAAAATTTAAAAAAGGGGGAAAATTGTCAGGGCTGGGCAGCGCTCGGTTTGCAGGGAGCAAATGTTCTGAGCGCTGATCAGGGGGGCCCCCCCTGTAACATTTGCTGGCGCTTTGGTGACAGAGGCCAGAAAATTGGCGGGGGGGGGTCGAACCAGCCCAAAGGGGGGGACCTGGGGCCCCTCCAATAAATGTAGAGGCAAGAAAACCGGGAATCCCATTTAAAGCCCTGAGGTGGGGGTGCTGCGCTTGCGAAATTTCCTGGCTGTGTTACTTGTTTTGTATTTTGTATTTGTTTATCCGTATTCCCGGACCCCGGGGGGTTGTTCTCCTGACCGGGTTGTCTTCTGATTTTGTACCTCGCTCCCTTTGTGTTTGACCTCGGCTTGTTTTGTTTTCCCCTTTTGGGTTTGTTTTGTGGTTGGCGTTTTTTGATTTGATATTGACCCGGGGGGGCTGTTTGAGTTTTTCTCCCGAGGCCCCCCGCACTCTAGCAGCGCAGGACTGTCGCCCGTTGACAACGCCACTAGGGCAGCACGTCAAGTAGGCAGGGGGCAGTGGGGGGGGCTCCAGCAGGGGGCCCCGCCCCTCCCTTGGGGGTGTATAATTTATTAGGTGGGGAAAATCGTTTTTTAACGAAGTGGGGAATTGTTTAGAATTTTTAGGAAAACTTTGGTTCGGAACGGGGGGTCGAACTTTGGGGTATTCGGGGAACGAAGGTTTGTTTTGATTGATAAAATGGCTTTCGAGCAATGGGCTAATTGGGGGGGAAA
>JAODAL010064098.1:0-18900 GCA_025379985.1 Phyllomedusa bahiana
ACAAACTCATAGAATTGGGATTCTGTTCCTGACCACACTATCAGGATATCATCGATAAAGCGTGTCCAATGCGCTATATATCTAACAAATGGATTTTTTACATTATAGAGATATCTCTCCTCCCAATTGGCTAAAACCAAATTGGCAAAAGTAGGGGCTGCTGGCGTCCCCATAGCCGTTCCTGTCCTCTGCACATACCAATCCTCCCCAACTCTAAAGGCATTATGTCCTAAAAGAAAATCCAATGCTTCGCATATAAAATCTATCTGCTCAGCATTCCTATCAGTTCTTCCTAAGAATGATCTAATAGCTCTCACTCCATCCACATGTCGGATTTTAGTATAAAGACTGACAACATCAATAGTTGCCAGTCTAAAATCCAGGGACACTGGAAGGTTGTATAAGGTTTGCAATAACGCCTTTGTATCAAGTAAATACGAAGGAATATTTGACAATGTTGGTCGCAATAGCCAATCTAAGTATTGGGATAACGGTTCCGTAACTGAGCCCCTACTTGCCACAATGGGGCGACCCGGAGTACTCTCCAACGATTTATGCACTTTTGGAAGGAAATACCAGTTAGGCTTTGAAGGTTTCATAGGTAGTAATTTCTCCGCAAAACGGTTTGAAAAAAAAACAATTGATCTACCTTTTAGCAGCAAAGTACGTAAACCACTTAAATATGTCTGACATGGGTTACATCGCAATTTTTCATACGTTTTAACATCCCCCAATTGACGCATTGCCTCAGATATATAATATTTTCTGTCCATGACAACAATATTTCCCCACTTGTCAGCGGGCTTTATTACAATACCATTATTATCCTTCAATTCTTTCAAAGCCTCACGCTCACTGGTAGTTAAATTAGATGACACTTCTGCAAATACCAGTGCATTAACAGCTCTATGGACTGCTCTCTTAAAATTAAATAGAGCTGAAAAAAAGAGGGGAAAAAAGTACTTTTAACTCCACCACAAAAACGCTGTTCAGATTGTTCCCTTTCAACATCCCTATCCATATCAACTTCAAGAAGATCCAATAGATCCGACATAACCTCACGATCAGTATCAGACATATCTTCGCCCATAAAAAAAACAAGATTACCTATGATGGTACTCATTTCTCCTGAGAGAATTTCACCTTCTTGGTACTGTTTATTTTTAAACATTTTAAAAAGATCCAACTTACGAAGAGATTTTTCTAAATCTATCTCAAACTGACATAAATCAAATTTTTTAGAAAGACAAAAATTAAGACCCTTAGATAGTAAAGACAATGCAGCTGAACTTAAAACTGCTCGTGATAGATTAACAACATTGGCACCACTCACCTCCTGCTGACTTGAGGGAAAATTGAGGAGGGAGGGAAACCCCTACTTCTTCCCCAAAAACCTGCTTCCTCTTGAACCCCCCTCCTTCGGAGGATTTTTTTTTCTTTTACGACCAACCTCGGCGGACTGTCTGCCTAAAGGGCCAGGTGATGTGGAGCCACCAATTTCTCCCATCAACTTAGTTGCTGTATGTCCATTCTTGTTCTCCTCATTGCCACTAGAGTCCGAGCCAGAATCTGTTGTCCAATAATCTAACTGTTTCTTGGGACGTGGTTTTCTCCTATTAAACTTAAAAGGTCTTCTGTTTTTTTTTGTTGTTGTTGTTCCATCCAAGTGAATACTTTATCGTGATCGAAATCCAATTTATCTCTCAAAAACGTATCTCTTTTTCTTTCTTTGATCTCGTTCTGTATTGGAATCAACTTATTATCCAGTTTTCGCTGGAATGCACACAATTGGGCTTCAGTTAATCTGGTTCGCAACTCCACCTTTGCTGCATTTAACTCCTTCTGAACCCGATCATACTCAACTGACGATCTATCCAAAACAATCTGTGTCAGTTTTAATGAATGCTCAATATGTGCTTCCTTCCACTTTAATAAGAAATCATCATCATCATCTCGATGATGGGGTTAAATGATAGAAATGATTTGCCTCCATTTTTATAATTTTATGCATATATGTATTACTTGTAATGTACTGTGTTATTTTGTTGTAAAGATGTGTTGTTATGTTGATAATTATATTGTTGCCATTCAGTATCATCATGATAGGCATAGATGGGATATAAGACGCTGTTATGTCATACCTTGAGAAAGAGCGAGTGAGCGCGAAACGATCGTAGGCGATCTGTAACCTTCTTGTCCCCGTCCGGTTTTAAGCTTATATGCAATAAAGAAATGCTTTTGAGAAGATTGGTGAGTGCCATCTATTTACCTTTTTACGTTGCCACATTGAAATAGGTCTGCCTGTCCGAGCAATAATGCGTCTAGTTTTGCCGAACCACATTCCTATGTGTCTAATAGTACGAGAGTGGTGCGCCACGCCCCCAGAACATCCCTAGAGCGCCCCCTCATGATAGGCGCATTAGAAAGTATTGTCTTAAGAACAATGCGCCTAACACATTCATTAGGCCTATTAGACATTGTAGACTGCTCACTTAGACGCGTTTTACACCAGAAAAGGGTGAAAAGCTCAATCATACAGGTCTCCCCTGGTGCACAGAATCAGGTACACAATATTGTATGTAGTCCTGCTGTGTGCCTTATTAATTATGTGGTCATTCTGTGAGCACAGGTTTTGTAGATTCTTACATTGCAGGGAGAGGTTCTTTATTGTGTACAGAATGGCAATGAACTTCTGATTATAATATTTCTCAAATGTAAAGGTTGCTGGAAACTTAGTGAAGTGAACAGGGTTTGGGAACTTTGGGTAACATTTTAAAGGCAGTTGTACCAGAAATATGGCACAATTTTCACCAAAAGTATGGAGTACTGTTTACACCTTTTTTATTATTGTTTTAAGATTTTTTAGATCAGTTTTCTAAACTTAGTCCTCAAGACCCCCAACAATCATTTTTCGGGATCTCCCCCCAAAAATTTATTACACTGTGAAATACTGAGGAAATCCTCAAAACGTGACCTGTTGGAGGGTCTTGAGGACAGGTGTTGAGAAACACTGGTTTAGATGCTTCTGTGCTTTGTAGAACAAAAAGTGCGTGGCTTAGCATGCAATTCCATACGCTAAACAATGCACCAACATTTTGGCACTGTTAATGAAGCAAGCCAATTTAGAAAAGGTGTAAAGTTAGACTAGACAGTTCTAACCTGTGCCTGCTTTATCAACACCATTGTAAATGTGGCATATTGTAAGATTCTATAGTTTAACTAAGAGTTAGACAGTATTGATAAATCTGCCCCATTGTTCTCAGACGGTGATCCTTGTGCAGGATATGATGTCGTTTTCTTGAATGTTTTCACTTTGGGGAAGTTGACTTTTGGGTATCCTGGTGGCTCTGCTGATTTTGTCATTAATTGAATGTGTGGTAGGCCTTATTTAAAAATATCCTTTTTAGCTTGTTTAAATGGGCATCCCTGTCTCCTGGGTTGTAATAGGTATGATGATATCTGATGGCCTGCAAACACAACACAATATCAGCAGCCTCTACAAGCACTTAAAAACAGTCAAAGGGGACATAGGAATGTTCTGGAAAAGCATTTCTGTTACTTTGGAATATATGAAAATTTTGATGTTCTTAGTGTACATTTTTGATCAAAAAACTGTAATGACCTATCTACCAATGGCAAGGTGACCTCAATCCATGGCAACCTATACTATATGTTACCTCTCTTGATGTCTGTTCAGACCTCCAAATTTCAGGGAGAGAAGATTCCGGCTATAACCTGATCTGATTAAAAACCCTATTTTTAATCAGATCAGGTTATGCTGAAATCTGAATTGAGCCATTTTGAATTCTTTTGGTGGTATCCAGAAAGTTTGTCTCTGTATATGATTGGTTTAGTGTCAGGTTTTGTGGGATAAAATTAGTTGAATCTTTATGGACTTATAAGTTCTTGTTTATAGTCAGTCCAGATGATCAGAATATCACCAATGTAACAGAAGTAGGTCCGCCAAGGGTTTGATGGAGCAGGATGACAAAAAGTCACTTTCTAGTTTAGCCATGAACAGGTTGGCACACTATGGTGCCATTAAACTGTCTATGGTGGTTCTGGTGCACTGAAGAAATATTTCTGTGCTAAAAGGAAAATATTTGTGTGTGAGGATGAATCTATTAAGCTGTAGCACAGAAATACCATCAGCCTCAAGATACACCTTGTATGCAGTCTGTCCACTCTCATGTAGGATATTGGAATATAGAGATTCTACATCCATAGTAGCTAGAATGGTGCCATTAGGGAAGGAACCTATAGTTAATAATTTATTCTGTAGGTCCATGGTGCCCTGGAGATGGCTGTTTGTATTTCTAACTAGTGGTTTAAGGATACCCTCTACCCATCCGGAGATTTTTTTCAGTGAGGGTTTACATGCTTGATATATTGGCCATCCTGTATTGGCAAACATATATTTTAGGCAACATGTAGAATATTCTAGTTCTGGGATTCTCAGGTATCAAGTCCAATAGTTCCATCGACTCCCCAAACAAGCCCCTGATGACCCTTCTCATCTTCCTCTTGTATTTATAAGTTAGGTCTTCAATTTGTTTGGTGTAGTACCATGTATCTGTCAGTTGTTTGCCTTGTGTAGTCTGACTTGATCATGCGGACAATAGCATTACATATATCAGCAGCCTTGGTGATAATATACTTGTTGTATTGTATATGGATAGCCCTACTTTCCATTACGCTGATGTTCATTTTTTCCTTTTTCTATTTTTTTAGTATTGTAGATTGCATCATATGTCTAAAGGAGTCGATATACTCATCCAAAATGCTATTGTGACCAGGTGGGGGTGTCTAGTCAGAAATCTTATTCCCTCTAGTCTCACTTGTGTCTGGGTACTTAAAGATTAAGGGCGACATGTATGAATCTCGCCACGTCCGGGCGCACCTTTCCGCCAGTTTTCCAGCGAAAATTGCACCTGATTTATGTCGGCGCTGGGGCGCGCTCATACATGCTATGTAAAGTCCGCCGCGCCTCGGCAGTGTTTGAGGCGCAGTGCGGGGACATGGGCGCAGTGCGGGACTGCGCCTAAGATTCGCCGCCGGAGGTAGTGCGCTCATACATCGGGGTAAATCCCCCCGCGCCTCGCCAGTGTGTGGGGCGCAGTGCGGGACTTAGGCGCAGTGCAGGGCTGCGCCTCATATTCGCCGTCCGAGGAGGTGCGCTCATACATGCGGGGAAAAGTTCCCTGCACCTTGCCAGTGTGTGGGGCGCAGTGCGGGACTTAGGCGCAGAAGATGTGTTCCGATTCGAGACAGGCTGGAAAACAGCGAGAAATCATTCAACATGTCCGTGCGGAGTATGAATCAAAAATCGCCTTTATAAAGGCGGAAAAAAATTTTCTCAAAAAGAGCTCAAACCTCAAAAAATAAAAATACTTTAAAAAAAAAAAACACTTTCCAAAAATCTAAAAACGGGGCAATAAAGGAATTAGGATTTGAAATTGCCCGGAAATTTCAGTAATTTAAATTTTTGAAAGCTATTCTCATTGTCCGGGGAAAAAACCGGGGCCCAAAAAAGGGAAAAAAAATGACAGTGAACCATTAAAACCTATTGGGGAACTATTGACCAATAAATCAAAGGCCGGGAAAAGTTTTAAAATACAATTAAAAAAAGGGAGAAAAAGCTGATTTCCCCGAGGGAAACGGGGGCTTTGGGTAACCGGGCCCAAACAGAATAGGAAACGACAAAAGGGCCCTTAAAAAACCAAAGGGGAAAATTTTGGGCCAATCAAAAATCAAAAGCGGGACAGGGTTTAAAATACAGAAAAAAAGCAAAGAACCCGAATTGGGGTACCCAGGGGGGCTTGGGTACCCGCCAATCAAGCGCAGCTACTTTTCCCATTTTAGTCCCATGGAGAGATCGCGCAATGCAATCTCCCCTCACGCCGTGTGGCATGGAGTATGATAAAAAAAATCATTTTTATTAAGTGTCAAATATTATCTGAAAAAGAGCTCAAACCTTCTATAAACATAAATCACTTAAATCCCGAACAACGCGTTTGTCGCCATTTTCCCAACTGAGTGCCCCTCCCCCCATGTACAAACTCCCCATTTATAATGGCCCAAATGGTAATAATTACCCCCTCGGTATGTAGGTACAACGGGACCCCCAGGCAGTAGCTAGGCATCCACCGGGCAGTAGCTAGGTAGCCTGGGAAGACGTAGGTAGCTTCGGGCCCCCGGGCGGTAGCCTAGGGTTCCCATGTAGGTACAATGGGGGCCCCGTGTCGCTTAGCCCAACCCTGTAGGTTGAATAGGGCCCTCTGTAGACTAAGGCCCCCTTGTAGGCAGAATATCCCCCCCCTGTAAAATTAAGGCCCCCTTTTAGGCAGAATAGCCCCCCCCCGTGATTAGGGGCCCCCTTGTAGCAGAATAGTCCCCCCCCTGTAGATTGGCCCCCTTGGGGCAAAAGCCCCCCCCCTAATTCGGCCCCCTTATAGGCAGAATATCCCCCCCCCGTAGTTTAAGGCCCCGTAGGCAGAATAGCCCCCCCCCCATAATTTAGGCCCCCTTTGGGAAAAAACCCCCCCTGAAATTTAAAGGCCCCCCGTGGAAGAATAGTCCCCCCCGTAGATTGGGGGGGGCCCCCCCCCCCTTGGGAAACCCCCCTTGGGAAAAACCCCCCCAATAATTAGGGCCCCCTTGTAGGCAAAAAAGCCCCCCCATAGTTTAAGGGCCCCCTTTGAAGCAGAACAGTCCCCCCTTAGTTTAAAGGGCCCCCTTAGGCAGAATACCCCCCCCTGTAGATTAGGGCCCCCTGTAGGCAAAATAGTCCCCCCCCGGTAGATTAGGGCCCCCTGGTAGGCAAAAGCCCCCCCCCTGTAGATTAGGCCCCCTTGTAGCAAATGGGTCCCCCCCGAGATTAGGCCCCTTGTGGGCGAATAGTCCCCCCCTTAATTAAGGCCCCCCTGTAGGCAGAATAGTCCCCCCCCCCCGTAGAAATTAGGTTTTTCCCCCCTGTAGGCAGAATAGCCCCCCCCCATTTAGGCAAATTTTTTTCCTCCCTTCTTTGGGGGCCCCCCTTAGAAAAATATTTCCCCCCCCGTCTTTGGGGGCCCCATGTGGGCAAAGTTCCCCCCCCCCCCCTGTCATTAGGGCCCCCTAAAGGGCATTTTTCCCCCCCCAACATTATTAGGCCCTCTGTAGGCAATTTTTCCCCCCATATAGGGCCCCCTGAGGCACATTTCCCCCCCCCCCCTAGAAATTAGGGCCCCCGTAGGCATATTCCCCCCCCCCATATTAGGGCCCCCTGTACAGTTTCCCCCCACCCAATATTAGGGCCCCCGTAGGTAATTTCCCCCCCCCCCCCCCTGTTAAGTTCACTGCCGGGCCCAAGAGGGGATTACCGGGGGAGCAGACGCGGTAGCAGCTGCCCGGGGCCCCAAACCCACCCCCCCGGGGCGCTATTTAACGCGCTCCCCCGGTAGTTACACCCCTGGTTCCAGTCTATGTTTCCTGAAGTATTCTTCCCCATTAACTACAAAACAAAGTTCACCCAAATATTTTTCTGGGCCCCGCGTAGTACCTATATGACCTTTTTGATTTTTTTTATTTGAATGGGTTGTAAAAAATTTAAAAAATTTTTGGAAAAAACCTTTTTTTTGTCCTAAATTGGGGTTTTTCAACCCTTTTTCCAAAAATTTTATAACCCCAAACCGGGAAAAAAACCTTTTTTGGGGAAAGGTTAATTTGGGGGCTTGGTGCAATACTTAAAAAAAGGTTTTTTTGCCCTTTTAATGGAGTTACTTTTTCTTGCTATTCATTAGACAAAAGCGCATGTTTTAGAGCTAACCCAAAGGGCATAGTGGGCCATTACTACTTTCATAGTAAGTTTGCAGGGTTCGCAGTCACTTCTCTTAGTAGGTTACAACTCTCTTTCAGGGGCTAAGCATTTTTCAGCTTTCTATATTTCACCCTGAGTTACACATATCAAAAAGGCCCCAACACTTAGGCTACACAATTCAGCCTAGCAACAGCAACCACAATTTTCCATGAAACCCATCCGTTTCATGAAAACCATACATGGGCCCAACTCTCCCGCATTTGGCGAGGGGGTCCCTCGAATGGGGGTCCCCCCCCCCGCCACCCCGGCAGAGTTGGGGGAACCTCCCGCCGCCCTAACGATCACGCCCAGGGGGGGGGGCCCCTAGACGGTCGGCCAAGTCGGGGCTGGCCCGTCAGGAGCCTGGGGAGGTAAGTGGCTTTTATATTTTTTTTTTTAAATTTTGCTATAAGGGGGTTTCTACCTGGCTAACAATGGGGGGCATATACCAGGCTAACAAAGGGGGCATCTGCCTGACAACAAAGGGGGCAAATACCTGGAAACAAAAGGGGGCATCTACCGGCAAAGGGGGCAACTACCTGACAACAAAGGGGGCAACTACCTGGCAACAAAGGGGGAACTACCTGGCAACAAAGGGGGGGATCTACCTGAAAAAAAGGGGGGACTACCCCGGTTTAAAAAGGGGGGAAAGGGGGGGAATCTACCTGGCTAACAAAAGGGGGCAACTACTGGCTAACAAAGGGGCAACTACCGCAACAAGGGGGGTATTCCGCAACAAAGGGGGCAACTACCCGGGTAACAAAGGGGCACTACCTAAAACAAAGGGGGGGCCCAAATGGGAACAAAAGGGGGTGAACTACCTGGCTAAAAAGGGGGGGAAAATACCTGCAACAAAGGGGGGAACTACCTGGCTAACAAAGGGGCAACTACCTTCAAAAGGGGGGACTACCTGGCAACAAAGGGGGGAACCCTGGGGAACAAAGGGGCAACTACCTGGGTAAAAAAAGGGGGATCACCTGCAAAAAAGGGGGGGCTACTGCTAACAAAGGGGGCAAACCTGGCAACAAAGGGGGCAACTAACCCCCGGCAACAAAAAGGGGGGACTACCTGCAACAAAGGGGGGATCTACCTGGCTAAAAAGGGCTCTACTGGCTACAAAAGGGGCATCTACCTGGCAAAAAGGGGCAAACTACTTTTCTAAAAAGGGGGCTCTACCTCTTAAAAGGGGCACACCGTAAAAAAGGGGCCAAAAACCCGGGAACAAAGGGGGGATCTACCTGGTTTAAAAAGGGGCAACTACCTGCAAAAAAGGGGGGATCTACCTGGCTAACACAGGGGGCATCTACCTGGCTAACAACAAGGTGCATCTACCTGACAACAAAGGGGGCAACTACCTGGCTAACAAAGGGGGGCATCTACCTGGCTAACAAAGGGGGCATCTACCTGGCTAACAAAGGGGGCAACTACCTGGCTAACAAAGGGGGGGATCGACTGGCTTACACAAAGGGGGCTAAACTACCGCTAACAAGGGGTCAACTACCATAGGCTAACAAAGGAGGGAATCTACCTGACTAACAAAGGGGGCAACGACCTGGCTAACAAAGGGGGGCATCAACACCTGACAACGAAAGGGGGCAAACTACCATGGCTAACAAAGTGGGGCAACTACCTGGCTAACAAAGGGGCAACTACCTGGCTAAAAAGGGGAGGTGGGGGCAACTACCGGGCTAACAAAGGGGGGGATCTTACCTGGCTAATCAAGGGCAACTACCTGAGTCTAACAAAGGGGCAACAACTGGCAAAAAAGGGGGAATCTACCTGACTAACAAGAGGGGGGCAACGACCTTCTAACAAAGGGGGGCATCTACCTGGCTAACAAAGGGGGTTGCATCTAACTGGCTACAAATTGGGCTCTACCTGGCTACAGAGGGGGGGTCTACCTGACTTAGAGAGGGGGTATCTACCTGGCTACAAGGGGGAACCTACTTGGCTACAAGGGGGCATCTACTTGCTACAAGGGGCATCAGCTTAGCTACAATAGGGTCCAAATCTACTTCATTTCTGGTTCGAGGGGGCACTACCCTTGATAAGGGGGGCTACTACCAGGCTATAATGGGCATCTACCTGGCCTTTCCTTCCAAACCGTTTTATGCAGTTTAGTGGAGTGGTTGTGGCTTTTGAAGGCGTGGCACACCAACAAGATGGCGTGTCCATGCATATTTTTGCCGCTATACGCTCGCCGCCCTCCTTCGCAACTCCTGCTTTTCTACTTTCAAAAGTTGACAACTATGATGAAAGCATAAGGACTCGCCCACAAAATGGTGACACAACCCAGGGTCCACCAATCAGCAGCTCCTAACAGGCCCCTGCTTTCCCTCCTAATTATCAGATTCATGGCACACAAGCCTGGAATTCCCTTTCACCATGTTTGTCCCAACACACACAGGATATTGCAGCATTGTTCTATCATTAACTATAACCAACATGTAGATAAATTTTATCAACAAAATAAACATAACACTAACATTCTGTTGGAAATAGGGAGATCTGTCTTATTTAGTCCCACAGACTCAAGGCAATAAAAGCATATGAAGTTCAACAAGGATATATTTCTAGGAGAGATTATGGGTGACATGTATGAACGGGGCTGTGCCAGAAGTCTGGCATAATTTTATCCAAAATACTAGCGCAGCCTCGTTCGCTTCTTATTTTTATACTGAGGCGTGCGCAGTCCAATATCAGGCCATTACCAGAGGCGCCCTTGGCACTTAAAATGCGCCTGAGATTCGGTGGGGCGGTGTACGAATTAAATATTTATGACTTTAGTATGGCCAAAATCCTAGGCGCACATTACTGCTGGATCAAGGTGTGCAAGAGCACTTTAAAAGTGGTTTATCTGAGCCAGAACTATCGCTTTGTAGCTCGAAAGCGCTAAATCTATTGTAACGGGTTGCGCCACGGTCCGGTCCACGGACCGCGGTCGCACCCGTGTCCCCCGAGGCAGGTCCCCGGCGGGCACGGGTGCCGCCGCGGTTCCTCGTCGCCCGTGGACGCCATCCGTCACCCCTCCTCCTCACCTTGACCTGCGCGCTCATGGCCCGTTCGTTCTCCGCGTCCCCTGCTGGCCGGTATGCGCATCGCGCGCCCCCTAGCGCCGCGCAGGTCGTGTGTTCATGAGTATTTAAAGGGACAGTGCCCGAGTAATTGGTTAATTGCCGGGCGCTGTCTCTATTTTAAGTTTGGTCCGACTTCACTTCCCCTGCTGGATCTTTTGTTGCCCTGTGCCTTTGTGAGAAAGCGTCCTGATAGTATATTTTGCCTTGCCCGTGTACCAGATCTCTTTGGCTAACGTTTCCCGACTCCGGAACCTCTGCCGCCCGCACCTGACCTTTATACCCGCCTGTCCACGACCCACGAACCATTGCCGCCCTGCCCTGACCATCACTGCCTGCCCACGACCTACGATTCCTTGGATTACGATTTTGTACCTCGCTGTACCTCGGCTTGCCCGCCGCAAGCAAGTCACGTCAGGGTAACGACCTGGTACCTCACCCGCGCGCAGCAAGTCCATCCCCTTTTCGGCAGCTCTGGTGAAAACCCGGGGCTACTTGACTCCGTTCCCTGGCTGGGCTTACTCCATTGCTTGCGGTAGTTGTCCAGCTGATCCACGTACCAAGTCCGTTACATGTAAGATCCAGCCATGGATCCCGCACAAGGTGCCTCATTCCCAAGCATCGACGGAAAATCGCACGAACAGGGACGGGGACAGGAACGCCCCTGTGACTGGCGGACCTACAGACCTTCCCCAGAATTCCGCACCGTTTATTCGAGGAGCCGCACGTGCTTTCCTCGGCCGAGACCGCCCTCTTGACGCCTTCGTCAGGGCGAGTCCTCTGTGGGAGACTATGCGGTTTCAATTCACGTATCCTGGCCTCGGAAGCTCGCATGGAACGATGCCGCCCTGCTGCTCCACCTTTCCAAAAGTGGTCTGTCCATCAGGGTAAAAGACGCTTATAGCAGCAAGAACCCTCCCGTCCTCCCTGAACGAATTATATCACCTAGCCACATCGCATCGATATACAGGATTCATGAAGACAGGCATGAAGAGCTTCGCCAAGAAAGAAGAGGTTGCCTCGTCCTCGTACGACGTTTTCCACCTGGCTCCTGTGTTCCAGCATTCTCCAATTCCATCCTACCCTCAAGCCTCAGAAGGTGAACCTATGCAAGTGGAATCGGCGCCACATAACGTAGTCCAAAGCATGAACCGCGTCGTTCAGCCAGAAAGCTATGTGTCTCTACTGCGCCAGCCCGGACCACTTCCGCAAAGCTGCCCCCTTCGTCCGCAGCCGTCTCGGAAAGCTCTCACCTAGGTGCCGTGGGAGAGGCGGCGCCTAGGTGCATTTTCTTCCTCTCCACCACTTTGAATGATGGCCAGTGTGAGGTGACGTCTTGACTCTGGTTCCTTCGTTCCGGAGTTTCTAGCCTTCCTGGACTCGGGGTCAGCCGAGGAAACTTTATCCATCCTCTTTGGTAACCCGTACCCGTGTTGCCCGTAGTTTTCCGCCTGGATGAAACCTTTGCTGATTTCTTCGTTAGTGGGAGCTCCTCACTGATCCCGATCCAGTATAAATAACCCCGGCCGTGACCCTCCGGTGAGGGCTCTACATAAGGAGAAGGATCAGGTCCTCCACCTTCTGTCCCGTGCTTCCCTCGGCGATCCTCTTGGGTCTTCCCTGGCTGCAACGTCACGCCCCTAAACGCTGGATTGAAGAAGGTGGGGAGGAGCCTGCTTTGGGGACCAGAATGCCAAACCTATCTGCTTGGAGGTACCATGCCCGGTGCCATACACACTTTCTCCGCACCCGCTTAGCCCGAGCCTCTGCCAGCCTACCCGCTGAGTTACACCAGGACTTTGGGGACGTATTCTCCCGAGAAGGAGGCCGTTACGCTGCCACCGTACACTTCGGCCCTACGACCTGCCCCATTGACCTCATTCCAGGGAACCATCCCCCCGGGAAGGGTCTACCCGCTTTCCGTAACTGGAGACTCAGGGCCATGTCACCACAGGAGAAACTGTCAGAAAGGGCAATATCCATAAGTCCCTCCTCCCCCGCCAGCCTTAGCAGGGTTTTTTCTCGTACAGAGAAGGAATGGTTCCCCTCCGTCCGTTGCATAACAACAGGGGACTCAATAATATCCAACCGTAAGAAAACGACTAACCCTCTCCCACTTATTCGCAGAACTTTTCGACCGCCTCAAGGGGGCAAAGGTGTTTTTCTAAGTATGGATCTTGCGAGGTGCCTATAACCTTCATCAATAATTCGGGAGGGGGACTGAGTGGAAGACGGCGTTTAATTAACCCGAGATGGAACATTTCGAATAATCTCGTGAGTGCCCTTTGAGGCTCTGCAAAGCTCCAGGACAGGTTTCAAGAATTTGTTAAACTAATGTCTTCCTGGATCTCTTTGTACACCTGCGATTTATAGTGTACTTTATGACATCCTAATTTTCTCCCCTGATCTCAGACGCACCTTGAGCCCAAGAGCGCACAGGTTCTGCCGACGTCTGCGCATGCAAATCGACTGAACGCCAAGCAATTGGAAGACAATTTTTTTATAATCCATCATATCCACCTCCCTACACACCTTTCCTCTAGGTATATAGTCCTCAAAGCAAGTCGGCCTGAAGATGGAACCCATGCTAAACTCTCTCTAGCGTATGCTTACAATAGGCCAACATCGAGAGTCCTTCAAGGTATTCTTTTCGGAGCGATCCAATCCAGACGCTTTCCTGGGCTTCGCGACATTATTACTCGAGTCATATTCTATTTCCCACTTCTCCACTTTGGTGGCTCCTATCGTGAGTCCCTCACAACACATAAGAAAACGCGAACAGCCAAAATGCTTATGGGCTCATCCAGAGGCCGAGAAGGCGTTTCTCTGTTGATACTATAAGAATCTGCCTTCATCCCGACCTGACACCTGTCCTTCGATCCGGCCTAGATCCCTAGATGAAGCCGTTTTCCTTGGAGGTGGATGAGGCTTCTTTCTGTGGGGGCAGGAGGGCTGGGAGAGGTCCCACACAGAAATGAATGTCCCAAAGGCAAGAATATAATTTCCACATGTGGTTCTCATCCTCTAAGACACTTTTCACCTACTCGCAGGCGGAGCGGACTATGGGCCAATTGAGGTAGGACCGGGAAACAATCTTGGCCATCATTATATCAGCCCTGGAGATGTGCGACATCTGTAGGGAGTGCGGGGCTCGCGTTATCCCAATCGACATCTTACGGACCATAAGGAGTTCTACTGTATCTTCAGAACATGACCCAGACGCTCAATGTCATTTATAGAATCCTACACCAATGTAGCCCAATGCGGTCCGTCATCTTTTTTTCTCACGCTTCAACTTTTCCGCAATACATTTCCAAGCACACAGCCATGGGGCGAGGTCAGAAGAAAAAATGATCAAGGCTGACCTGACCACCTCAGTAGTCCTGTGCCTCCGAACAGTGTGTACTGGGTAGAATAACCCGTGGTCACAAGCTACAATCATTTTCTCGAACGTATGTGGTTGCACATACAGTGGCCTCCCTGCAGATCTCCGAACGTCCTACACTAGGCAAGATCTTTCGCTGTGAGACCGCTGGCACCTATGAAGAAGAGTGTTGGAATGGGGTATATAGCTTCTCTCATTGCTGGGTCCATATATCCGAGGAGCCAAACCGGAAAGTCCTTAACGTCTTATGGAATACTCACGGCACTACTGGTGGCCGATCTACTGCGACATGAGATCAAGGGACATTCACGCTCCTCTGTACATTCAACATGTGCTACGGATATAACAAGTTCCCACGCCACAGGTCCTGCAGGCGCGACTCTTGCACCACACTGCTCCTTAGCAGAAGATTCCCTTGGACTCACATAAGCCAGGCGTATTTCAACTCACGACCTTCCCATGCCATACCTCTGGTAATATTCGGTCTCATACTTGGGGTGGTTACAAGTACCGGGTTCACATCTCTCGACAGATTTCCCCACTTCGTGCATCTCTCCCTTGCCTGCCCGTCCTGCCTTCACAATATAGCTCAATCATTTTCTTCTCGACAATGCGTTTTGCGACTTTCATAGGGTTACCTTCCACAACATTGTCTCTCCAGACCCGCGGTGTCTTCACATTTTGTTTGCCCCGATTTTGAGGGAGCAGGTCACTATGCTCCTACTATACTGCTAATCAAGCTGTGACTTTCGACAGCATATCACCCTCAATGCCAACTGGCAGGATGGAGGAACCGGTGAACTCAGATTCCTGGGGAAAACCTTGTGTCACTATTGTTATCTGAGGACTCAGGGACATACTGTTGCGCCGAGCTTGCTCCCTTGGGCTGAATCTTTTCCTACAATTCAAATTACGCGTTCTCGGAGGCAGCCAGTCGATCTCCTCCATTCCACAGTTAACCATAATGGCCACCACCTTACGCACACCCCCCTCTCTCTCCCGCCCACTGATATCGGATGTGCCCCTGTCCAACGACCAAGTTCGGATATACAAGGCATTCTGGCAGGAGACACGGACGTTCCCTACTTACAGGGGCCCCTCTGCCACAATGAATACGCATGCTGACAAGAGGACGAAGAGAGAACAATCTTATGCCCACAACATATCCTACCTAAGCTGGACAAAGAGTGCAATGCGGCTCTCCTCGAGGTTACGTGCGCCTTGAAGGTTCCTAGTTTTTTCTAAATGGGGCCCTCGCTTCCGCTCGAGTACCCCTTCAGGTTCTTTCGGCACGTTGAAACCTCGTGAACGCGTACAAGCTCACCACTTGCCTCCATCTCTCCGATCCAAAACGCATATCCTTGCCTCCCTCCGTTAAAGCCGCGTGGTCCTTAAACCGTTTTTTTCTCACAGGAAGTATAAACACCTTCCCCAGTAGCCACAGATATCCGCTGACAATCTTGAGAGTAAAGAGACATACTTGGAGATGAAGAACCGTCAGTAGAGGGAAACGCTTCTTCCTCAGACTCGACTATGGAAGGGCTTCGGCCAGTAGAGATCCTGTGGGAAGCCAGCAATAGCAAACATCCTGAACGTGACCTCTAACCTCTGTTTTGCATCCTTATAAAAGGAGGAGGAGAATCAATAAGGGGTGGGTAACTGTAACGAGTAGCGCCGCGGTCCTGTCCACGGACACGCGGTCGCACCCTGTGTCCCCCGAGCAGTTCCCCGCGGGACGGAGTTCCCTATTTTATGAGTTATTAGATGCCCCCGCGGTCCTACTGTCCCGCGTCCCCTGCGCCAATACGTTTGCGCATGCGCGCCCCCTAAGCGCGCGCCACTGCTCGTATCCGTTGTAGATTTAAAAGGCAGTGCGCCGGTAAAATTATGGGCTAATTGAGCCGGGTGCATGTTCCTCTATTAAAGTTATGGTCCCTCGTCACTTCCCTTCCCAATGCTGGATCTTTGTTTCCCTGTGCCTTTGATAAAGTGTTCCGATAGTAATATTTTGCCTAGCCCTTGACCAATCTCTTGCTACGTTTCCCGACTCCGAACCTCTGCCGCGCCCGCCCTGACATTAACCGCCTGATCCCCGACCACGAACCATTGCCGGCCTGCCCTGACCAATACTGCCTGCCCACGACTATTAATCTTGGATACGATTTTGTTACCTCCGAGCAGCACTTCGGTACTGCCGTCCTGCGCAAAGACAAGTCACTCAGGTGTAACGACCTTGTACCTCAAACCGCATGCAAGTCCAACACACGCTTTGCGCGGGCACTGTGTGAAAATCGGGGGCTACTTAGACTCCAGTTCCTGGCGTGCTTAACTCCATCGGCTTGCGGTTGTCCAAGCGGTATCCACGACCAAGTCCTTTACATCATATTACTCCCCGTCTAGCACAGTGCAAAAAAAAATGCGAGCTTGAGGAGTGCCATCAAGTCATAATCAGTTCGCCCTATATCATTATTTGCAACAGGATTGTGTAAGTTCATCAATTCCCTTTTTCACATAGTTGCACTACACCTATAACAATCTTAAAGACAGGCCATAATGAAATAATCTGTCAATTCACTCACTGTACGAGTGTGAAGAAATATGTATAGACTAAACTAAAACTGAAAATGTTAATCACTGCCTCCATCTCTGAACTCACAGAAACTTGAGAAACCCTCTTAATACATATGAGGGAAGTCTTGACAGAACTAGCCTCCGTCATTACACATATACGAAAAAAAAGTTTACTGGGAAATACTTTTTTTCCAAAAATAGAATGCTGAACACTGGCTAATCTATGGACTAATAAGTCAACATTTCAAAAAATTGAGTCAAATTTTCTAATATTCAGCAGCAGGGTATGTAGTTTTAGGATTTTCGTTAATTAGTATTATGGTGAGGGACTAATATTTCAGATTGTAAACCATCAGTTATTAAGAAGGTCTGGTGCAGGTATAAGTTATTTATACTGAAATATAAATTAAAATTGAATCTATTTTTGAGTCAAAAATTTCCTGAGAATTTCAGTTTATATTTTTATTTCACATAAACAATGATTAGTTATTATTCAATTTACTTTTCTAGCGACTCTCCCTACCTGCTTCACCAAGAAAAACCTATTTGTGCCAGGGAGATATAAATATTCAACATTTTAAGCAAATGACAATAGAAATCAACCACTGTCACTTTATTTAAGTAGTTGTGTGTTTAAATATAGGTCTGTGTGGGTCTCTCCGAGTCTCTTTAAGATCTTTTTCTTCTAATGATTTATGGATTCCAAGAGTCGACTCATCTTCCCAATTATTTAACATCCTCCAGCAGTCTTTGAATGGTGATAAAAAATTAAAAGAATGCTCTGTACTTAAAGGTAATTGTCCCTCATATTTAATATGTATTCATGCAAATTGTGTGCACAGTTCTTGGACATTGGACACTAATACATACAGCTATTGTATGAGTTGATAAAGACTTTATGTAATTGTGAAGATTTCAGAAACACTGCTTTAATCAAAATGATCAAATATATCAGCTCAGAAATTTTGGTAGAAATGACAGTACTGAATTGGTCATTACACCAGCATCATGGATCTGAACCCAACCAGGGAACCATCTGCATGAAGTCTGTAAGTTTAGATGGGTTAACACCTTGATAGGTTGACTTGTCCTCCATGAATCTGTCCCTAGACATCACATCAGGCCACATCTATAACCATCCATGTCCCCATTTCCAAGACAAACAGCAGGATCTCCCGGATGAGGCCTGTGTCAGGATGCCCCCATGACATCTTGTAGGCTGGAGGCCTAAAGCAGCCTGTGTTCTACAAGACTAATAGGCAGGGTGGTGAGCTGATGAGTAACTGCTTGTAACGGTCTGGAGGTGGATCCTCTGGACCACCGCAAGCGATGGCGTAAGCCCACACCAGGGAGTGGAATCTAAGTGGGTCCCGGTATTCACCAGAGCCCGCCGCAAAGTGGGATGGACTTGTTGCGGCGGGAGTCCACCAGGTCACTACCACTGGCGGGGCTTGCCTGCGGGGGCGGCCAAGGTAGGCGAGTACAGAATCGGCAGTCAGGCTCGTAGTCGGGGACAGCCAAGAAGGCAGGCAGGCGGCTGGAGGTTTTTGTGAAACGTAGACAGGCAGAAGGTCAGGGCAGGCGGCAAGGTTCATGGTCGGTAAACGTAAGCAAACGGGTTCGGTACACGGTAGGCGAGACAAGGTTATCTGGAACGCTTTCCCAATAGGCATGAGCACTAAAGATCCGGCAAAGGCCACTGGGAAGAGGCTGGCTAAAATAGGAGCAGTGCCCGGTAATGGCCAATTACCGGCACACTGTCCCTTTAAATCTCAGACTGCCGGAACGCGCGCTCCCTAAGGGGCGGGCCGCGCACGCCGAGGGACCGAGACGGACAGGCAGGAGCTGGTCGGGTAAGTCACTGGAGACCCGGGCAGCGGGATGAGCGGACCCCGGACCGAGGTGCGGGACGGGGGGGCTGCTCAGAGTCGGGGCACGGATGCGACCTGGGACGAGGGTCGCAGGGGCATCCGTGACAGTACCCACCCCCTTGGGTCCCCCTTCTTTTTAGAGTGGAGAAGTTTCTGAATAAT
>JAODAL010064099.1:0-18899 GCA_025379985.1 Phyllomedusa bahiana
CTAGGGGGGGACATATACCTGCCTATGGGGGACAATTAACTGCATATACCTGCCTATGGGGGACATAAATACCTGCCTATGGGGACATATATACCTGACTATACCTGCCTATGGGGGACATTAAACTGCCTATACCTGCGAGTCAAAGCAAATCTGAGAAACGAACTCTTGATCCACATGCACAAAGCATGTTAAATTCTCGCTTAAAACGCGTAGGACGTTTTATTTTGACTGCGCTATTTTTCGTCACTCCCAGGGGAACATACGAAGGAACCTCTGACGCACGTGTGAACCTCGCCTGATTGGTCTGTGATGCAACTTCACACTCACTGCTGAGCAACAGTGAACATGACTGGTTGGACACGCGCTGAAGCTCCACCATTCAGACTCTTTCAGTGGTAGACGAGTCCTCTAAAAGAGTTCTTCTAAAACTTTGTTCACATGGGACAGATTTGACCTGAATCTGAGCGCGGTTTTTGCAACACCGTCTGCATCAGTTTCAATAACATCTGCCTCTAATGCAAGTACCTTGGGCTTCGGAGACCCTGTCCATTAGGGATCTGATGACAAGGGGGCCGATCCTTGTACGGGGCCACGGTATTGGAAGCTGCATATCTGCAGCAGAAGTTTGAGGTGCAGCCTTATATTTCTGTGACGGAAATACAGGCAAGTAAGGCACATGATGATTTACCGCTGGTAACAATTCCAATCCCTGGACCTGAAGGATGGTGCTCGCCCCAGCTAGGTGCGCCATCTTTTTAGGAGTGGGTATAAATGATGTCTTTATTCCACAGGTCAGTACAGTGTTCTTTTTCTTTCTTTCTTGTAGCACCAATAACTAATACATTTTGTAATTTTTTTTTTCTACGGACCTGTGTGAGGGCTTGTGGACTGAAGTGTGGTTTTCATTGGTACCATTTGTGGATACCTGTGAGTTTTTGATCACTTTTTATTCCAATTTTTGTGACAGAAGACTGACCTAACCACCCCCCCCCCCCCCACCAAGATTGTAAATTAATAAATCTAAGTTTTACAGACACGGCAATACAAATTATGTTTCATTTTATTGTTATTTTGAAGGGTTTTAATTTTATTTATTAATCCATTTTTTTACTTTTTCATTTTTTTTTTACTTGTTATTTTAGTCTCTCTAGGGTACTAGAACACTAGGAGGTGTGAACTCTTATAAACTATTCTGTAATACTAATGTATAGCTGAATAGTGTGCTATTACAGCCCTGCTATTACACCCTGCCACCCCCACTCTCACATGTGTAACTGGTAAAATGCTGCAGTAGCGTTAACTGCGGCATCTAAGTAGTTAAACGGCCGGCACTGGAGTTATCCCAGGTCCTGGCTAATAAAGGTAGGTGCCAGCTGTAACTAACAGGCACCCGCCATGTATGGAGCAGGATCAGCTCCTGAGCAACAGACACATAACCCCTAATAACAGCAACATGCACAGGACCCCAGCAACAGACACAGCTACATGTAACAGCAACAGGTATAGGACCCCCAGTAACAGGCACAGACATAGAACCCCCTGTAACAGGCACAGAACCCCCTGTAACAGCAGCAGGCACAGAACCCCCTGTAACAGGCACAGAACCCCCTGTAACAGGCACAGAACCCCCTGTAACAGTAACAGGCACAGAACCCCCTGTAACAGTAACAGGCACAGAACCCCCTGTAACAGCAACAGGCACAGAACCCCCTGTAACAGTAACAGGTACAGAACCCCCTGTAACAGGCACAGAACCCCCTGTAACAGCAACAGGCACAGAACCCCCTGTAACAGTAACAGGTACAGAACCCCCAGCAACAGGCACAGAACCCCCTGTAACAGCAGCAGGCACAGAACCCCGATTAACAGCAACTGGCACAGGACCCCCAGTAACAGCAACAGGCACAGGACCCCCAGTAACAGTAACAGGCACAGGACCCCCAGTAACAGCAACAGGCACAGGACCCCCAGTAACAGTAACAGGCACATGACCCCCAGTAACAGTAACAGGCACAGGACCCCCAGTAACAGTAACAGGCACAGGACCCCCAGTAACAGTAACAGGCACAGGACCCCCAGTAACAGTAACAGGCACAGGACCCCCAGTAACAGTAACAGGCACAGGACCCCCAGTAACAGCAACAGGCACAGGACCCCCAGTAACAGCAAAAGGCACAAGTCCCACCAGAAAAACAGTAACAGGCAAAAGGCACACCCCCAGCAACAGCAACAGGCACAGCACCACCTGTAACAGCACCAGGCACAGGACCCCCTGTAACAGCAACAGGCACAGGACCCCCAGTAACAGCAACAGGCACAGAACATCCAGTAACAGTAACAGGCACAGGACCCCCAGTAACAGCAACAGGCACAGGACCCCCAGTAACAGCAAAAGGCACAAGACTCCAGCAACAGACACAAAACATCCAGTAACAGCAACAGGCACATGACCCCCTGTAACAGCAACAGGCACAGAACATCCAGTAACAGCAACAGGCACAGGACCCCCAGTAACAGCAACAGGCACAGGACCCCCAGTAACAGCAACAGGCACAAGACTCCAGCAACAGACACAAAACATCCAGTAACAGCAACAGGCACAGGACCCCCTGTAACAGCAACAGGCACAGAACATCCAGTAACAGCAACAGGTATAGTACCCCCTGTAACAGTAACAGGCACAGGACCCCCAGTAACAGCAAAAGGCACAGAACCCCAGCAATAGACACAGAGCCCCCTGTAACAGCCACAGGACCCCAAGTAACAGTAACAGGCACAGGATGCCAGCAACAGACACAGAGCCCCCTGTAACAGCAGCAGGTACAGGATGCCAGCAACAGACACAGCCACCTGTAAAAGCAACAAGTATAGGACCCCCAGTAACAGGCACAGAAGCCTCAGTAACAGCAACAGGCACAGGACCCCAGCAATAGACACAGAGCCCCCTGTAACAGCAACAGGTTCAGGGCCCCTAGTAACAGGCACAGGACCCCCAGTAACAGCAACAGGTACAGGACCCCGAGTAACAGCAACAGGTACAGGGCCCCTAGTAACAGCAACAGGCACAGGACCCCGAGTAACAGACACAGAACACCCAGTAACAGGTATAGGACCCCCAGTAACAGTAACAGGCACAGGACCCCGAGTAACAGCAACAGGCACAGGACCCCCAGCAACAGGCACAGAACACCCAGTAACAGGTATAGGACCCCCTGTAGCAGCAACAGGCACAGGACCCCGAGTAACAGCAACAGGCACAGGACCCCCAGCAACAGGCACAGAACACCCAGTAACAGGTATAGGACCCGCTGTAACAGCATCAGGCACAGGACCCCTAGTAACAGCAACAGGTACAGGGCCCCTAGTAACAGTAACAGGCACAGGACCCCCAGCAACAGACACAGAACACCCAGTAACAGGTATAGGACCCCCTGTAACAGCAACAGGCACAGAACACCCAGTAACAGGTATAGGACCCCCTGTAACAGCAACAGGCACAGAACACCCAGTAACAGGTATAGGACCCCCTGTAACAGCAACAGGCACAGGACCCCCAGTAACAGCAAAATCCCCAGAACATCCAGGGCCTGCTTGGAGGGAGCAGTGCATGTACGTACTGGAGTTTGAGCTTCAGTACACCATGTGTGATGTAGGCTTTACCCCCCCGGCGTGCTCCCCTTATATCGGTGCCCACTTCCCTTCATGTAGAAGATTTGCTAAAAATTTCATTTTACGGGTGAAATATCTTGCACGTCTTGCCGGCAGCAGTGGTGCTCCGCCATGGCCGCCACGTGCGCCCGTACTCTGTACTATGTCATGAATATTTTACCCCCGGCATGAATGATGAAGTGCTCCATGATGAAACTGAACAATCCATACTATACATTATTCACCAGTTCGGCCTATACATTATTCAATGTGTATTCCTATCAGGGAATTGATGGAATAAATTTCACTTCTGAGGAACAGATTCTAAAATGACGTCTAATATTTGTTTTACAATTTCTTAAGTTCTTATGTTGCCGTCCGGCGCGCACATCGCCTCCTGGTTTGTATTTAAAGGGACAGTCACAACATATAACCATTCATTTTCCCCCCAATTTCCATCTAAATATAATGTTGAGAGGCTTTATAATCAGTTTGCTTCACTCATATTGTAGAAATCTTAACTTACTGACCAATGCTCTAGTCACATACGAAGCTGCAGTTACAATTCTGTACCAGAATGTTGTATTCCAGAATTTAGAAAGCTGCTTTGGATTTGACCAGAGTAAAAGACACTACATAAATCAAGATCAGGAGAAAACAGAGCCAATGGTGGCACATGAGGCCTTCATGGAGTCAGTAGGTGCTTGGCACAGGCCTGTTCTAGCTCTGTAGGTAAGGGCCAAAATTGGCCTTAGAACCCATCACAGCATGCAGAAAAAACTTGTGGCACCAAATGTACCAGCTGCAGTGCCAAAGTATAAAGTTTTCTTTTACCTTTGTGCCTAGTAACAATATCATGGCAGGGAATCCTGGGGTCAAGGGTTCTCCATGACACATAAACTAAAAATCAATGTCTTAGGCCAAGCAGTAAGGCTGATATGCCTAATGCCAATTACTACACTGATGCCTCTACCCTGTACCAGTCATTACACTGATGCCTCAACCCTGTACACTACACCGATGCCTCTACCCTGTACCAGACACTAACGATGCCCCTACCCTGTACCATCCTACACCGATGCCTCTACCCTGTACCAGTCATTACACCGAAGCCTCTACCCTATACCAGTCACTACACGATGCCTCTACCCTGTACCCTCACTAAAACCGATGCTCTACCCTGTACCAGTCATTCACTGATGCCTCAACCCTGTACCAGACACTACACCCATGCCCCTACCCTGTACCAGTCATTACACTGATGCCTCTACCCCGTACCAGTCACTACATCCATGTCTCTCCCCTGTACCAGTCACTACACCGATGCCTCTACCCTGTACCAGTCACTACACCGATGCCCCTACCCTGTCCAGTTACTACACGATGCCTCACCCTGTACCAGTCACTACACCGATGCCTCTACCCTGTACCAGTCACACAAAACCGATGCTCTAAACCCCGTACCAGTCACTCACGAAAGCCTCTACCCTTTACCAGTCACTTAACTGATGCCTCTACCCTGTACCAGTCACTACACTGATGCCTCTACCCTGTACCAGTCACTCACCGATTTCCTCTACCCTGTACCAGTCACTACACGATGCCTCTACCCTGTACCAGTCACTACACCGATGCTCTACCCTGTACCAGTTTACTACAACCCAGCCTCTACCTGTACACTACACCGATGCCTCTACCCTGTTCCAGTCACTACACTGATGCCTCTACCTGTACCAGTCACTACACTGATGCCTCTACCCATGTACCCGTCACTCACTGAATGCCTCTACCCTGTACCAGTCACTACACCGATCCTCACCCTGTACCAGTCACTACAAATGATGCCCCTACCCTGTACCAGTCACTACACCGATTTCCTCTACCCTGTCCAGTCACTACACGATGCCTCTACCCCTGTACCAGTCACTACACCGATGCCTCTACCCTGTACCATCACTACACTGATGCCTCTACCTGTACCAGTCACTAACTGATGCCTCTACCCTGTACCGTCACTAACGATGCCTCTACCCTGTAAACCCGTCACTAACCGATGCCTCAAATGTACCAGTCACTACACCGATGCTCTACCCTGTAACCAGCACTACACCATGCCTCTACCCTGACCAGAATTTAACCGATGCCTCTACCCTGTACCAGTCACTAACCGATCCCCTACCTTTAATTACAAAACCGATGCCTCTACCCTGACCAACACTACACTGATGCCTCTACCCTGGCCAAAATCACTACACTGATGCCTCTACCCTGTACCAGTTATACAAACCCATGCCTCTACCCTGACCAGTCACTACACCGATGCCTCTACCCTTACCAGTATTACACCGATGCCTCTACCCTGTACCATCCCCCTAACCGATGCCTCTACCCTGTACCAGTCACTACACTGATGCCCTTTTCCCTGTACCAGTCACTACACCGATGCCTCTGCCCTGTACCAATTACTACACTGATGCCTCTACCCTGTACCCTTCACTCACTGATGCCTTACCCTTACCATCACTACACTGAAAGCTCTACCCTTACCAGTCACTACACGATGCCTCTACCCTGTACCCCGTCACTACACCAAAGCCCCTACCCTGTCCAGTTATAAAAACCGATGCCTCTACCCTGTACCAGTCACTACACGATGCTCTACCCTGTAACCCGTAACACCGATGCCTCTACCCTGTACACATAAAAAAATGATGCTCCCACCCTGTACCAGTCACTACACCGATGGCTCTACCCGTACCAGTCACTACACTGAAAGCCTCTACCTGTACCAGTTACTACACCGATTTTCCTTTTTTGTTTTAAAACCCACAACCCAACTTAAATCAATTTAATGATTTTTACCCCCTAACCACGTCAATACAATGATGAAAAATACCCTTTCCAAAATTTCAAAAAAAACCGAAATTGCCTCACCCCCGTACCATCCCTAATAAATCTCTTCCTTTAAAGTCACCCAAAAATGAGCCTCGTACCCTTCCAGTATACACTATGCCTTTTTACCTTAAGTCAACAACACGAGGCCTACCCGACAGTCCTAATGATGTTTCAACTGGGATCATTATTACAAACCAAGCCTCACCCGGGAACCAGTTCACTACACCGAAAAAGCCTTCTACCTTGTTTCTCATATCCTAAATTCCATCACTTTTAATTTGTGGCCCCTTACCCCCGTAAGGGGATAATTACAACCCCGATTGGGCCTTTTTAAACTTGTTAGCAATAATTTATGACCTTCTAACCAATGTATTTCCAAAAAGAGGTGTAAACAAAAACCCGTTCAACTACACCGGATCCCAACCCCTGGTTCCAGACCCAAACCAATGAGCCTCTTTTTAATCATTTAAATTTTTTAATGTTATTGTAACAGATGGGTTTTCACGATTTAATGAGTGAAAACGGACACCCTCCTCTACCTTTAAAGAACTACACCGAATGCCTCCCTGAACCAGTCCACTCCGGGTTGTCTCCAGTTTTCCAGTCTTATTAAAAAATCGAGAAAAATAACCCTACCAGCACTACACTGAATGGCCTCTTACTTTTGTACCAGTCAAAACAAAGATTTTTTACCATCCAATAACCTGAGCCTTTTACCCTTCCAAAATTATACAACTTGGGTGCCTTTTTACCTTTAGGCCATCCCTACAGAGCTTACCTTCTGGACCAGTCACTACCAACCGAATCCTCTACTGTACACAGGACAAACACCCTACCTGTACCCGTATTTCTGATGGCTCTACCCTGTTTGACCCCTGGGCAAACAATGAGGATTGTTTTCTCCTACACGATGCCTTTTTAAACCCCATAACCATTTATTAAACCCATATTAATTTTACCAGTATTCAAAGATGCTCTACAGAATATACAGGGGGCCCTTTTAAACTTGGGTACCCTCACAAATGGTGTTACCCTTTCAAATAAACACAACCGTGTTAATGTACAGTATATCACTGATGCTTCCTTGTATACTACACTGATCTACCCATGTAAAATAATTTTAACTGGATGCCTTTTTTACCCTGTAATTATAAGATGTTACTTTTGTACCCGATTCAAAATGTATAAAATGTCTTACCCTGTTTCCGTCAAAAAAAAGATGTTGCCTGTAGTATAAATTGATGTTCTACCTTAAGGGGACTAAGTGCCTTATGGGGTTTTGCCCGGTATTAATGGAAATGTTCCCTGTAAAGGTCATACATGATTTTAATTGTATACAACCGATGCCTCTGTACCCTATACATGAGTGCTTTATTAATATTTAAATATTTATTTAATTTCCATTATTTAATAATATTTTAATTAATATAATTATAATCCTACCCAAGACCCGGGGGTCAAAAGCAAATTAAATTTTGTTACATCCAATAGGGGGCGCTTGACTTTTAAACCCCTTCCCATAATGCCTTATTATAATATAAATAAGACGATTATTATATGCAGCCTAGGTATTGCGGAAATACATACAAATATAGCAGGGCCCCGGGTAAAAGGGCTAAGGGGGTACATCAAAAAGGGGAAAAAAAATTCTCTTTAAAATAAACAGAAATCAGTGTTATATGTACGTATGTTCAGTTCTGATGTTTCATGTTTTGACATTTCGGGATCACAAAGTATAAATATGTATGTATACATGTGTGAAAGTGTCTGTATTTTTACATGTTGAATTATGGTATTGGGGTGCATGTAATAACAGTTAAAAAATTAAATTACAGTGTATAAATCTGTACAAATACATGTTGATTTCTGAAAAAATTTTTGAATTTCTATAAAAAGGGTATGAATGTGTCTGTATGAAGGTGTATGATGAAGGGGCACAAATGAATTTGTATGAAATTTTATACTACAGTTTTCTGTATGCATATAAGTATGAATGTGTCTGTGTATACAATTATAAAAATATATATATATATATAATATAAATATGTATTATGTTGAAAGTGTCTGTATATGAGTGTAGAATGTGTCTTTATGTAAATGCAGAATGTGTCTGATGTATAATGCAAAATGACTGTATAAAAAATGTATTTTTACATACATGTAGGTGGTGTATTAATATTAGAATGTTCTGTATTCGGGGGTTAAATGTTAGTTAAAAATCTGATAAATGTATAATGTGTCTGTATGTAAAAACGTGCAAAAATGTATTGTAAGAAAGTTTTTTTTATACATGTTGTTTTGTCTGTATGACATAATGAATTGTATGTACATATGTATACATTTTTATGTATGTGTACATACAAAGCATATGAATGTTCTGATATATATACCATTTTGTGTCAGTTTTATATATTGGGGATATAATTTTTATTTGTTATGTAGTTCATGTTACAGATGATATTTACGTATAAGATGTGTCTGCATGTATTTTATGTATAATTTTATAATATAAATGTATGTGTATGTACACGTCTGCATGTTTAGATATATGACTGTGTCTATGTATACATGTATGAATGTATATGATACTTACACATCTAACTATGTGTCAGTAGGTATATATGTAGGGATATATATTTATGTATGTGTCTGTATAATTAGATATAGAAGGGGTCCCCGGTTGTAAACATGCACCCATTTTGTCAGGAAGTAAAAGTAGGGATTAAATTTTTTTTTGGTCTTATAATTTGATAAGAAGGTCGTAGTATGAATATTTGTATGAATCTGCCTATAGGTCAGTCTGTGTATGCTCTTTAAAATTTTCATAACACAACCCAAAAACAAAAATAATATAAAATATAAAAATATATTTTATTATATTACCGTCTGAAAAGTCAGCAGTCTGACCTCTGTGTCATGAATATACTATTTATGGTAACACCAAAGGGGTAAATTTTTGCATATATCTGCTTTTGTCCCTGTGTGTATGTGTATACTGTGGATGTGCATGCACATCCGTATCTGTGCCTCTTCTTCTGTGCATGCACGTTGTAGTATTTGCTGTATAATGCTCGGTGTATTTGACAGCATATTTAAAATATGATTATGTGTAAATTTTCCTCCTTCTGATATCCCCTAAGCATAGCCCCCTCACACCAGCTCTCTGTCACTTAACTGCCCTAAATATCTGGCAGATCGTGAACATTTTTCTACTCTTTTTAAAGTAAAAGGCAATGACTAACGAAAGGCGAAAGTAAAACTCCATAAAGAGAAGACAGCTGCTAGGACCCTAGAGAAAACATCCCCTTTTGCCCCCAACATCCGTAGGAGCAGGGGCCCCAGTGGCTCTTCCACGGGGCCCTCGGCTGTTTTTGTCAGCCCTAATGTTACTGAACCAGCCCGGCAACCATTCACCGACGACAAGAACAGCGTAATACAGAGATCGTCCTAATAGGAGAACCTGACCTGGCGGAGAGTGGAGACAGATGGAAGAGACAGATGGATGAATAACAGATCTGTAGAAACACTTAGAAGATGACACTGGGTACCTGGCATAATTTCCACTTCAAAACTGGGCAACAGATCAGCAAGCACCCCTGTCTTGCCTGGAAGAGAGAAAGAGGAAAGAAAAGACAGAAATTAGAATTAGTTCTCAAAAATCATTCAAAGATCATTCATAGAAGAGACAGAGGTTAGAAGGAGCGGACTTCTCTTGGGCTGAACTGGTCAGGAACCAGTATAACCAGTGAGATCAAGTGCAACCCATATGTCAAAGGTTCCTTATGAAGATTAGCTCCTGCCATATAGTAGAAGAACTTCTGCAACCATTGGCTGCCAGGAACCAGCATAACCAGTGAAATCAAGCACAAAACCATTTATGTCTAACGTTCCCTCTAAATATTAGCTCCTGCCTTACAGCAGAAGACCTCCTGTAACCATTGGCTACCAGGAACCAGTATAACCAGTGAGATCAAGCGCAAAACCATCTATGTCAAAGGTTCCTTATGAAGACTAGCTCCTGTCATATGGTAGAAGAGATTCTCAAACCATTGGCTGCCAGGAACCAGTATAACCAGTGAGATCAAGTGCAAACCCATCTATGTAAAAAGGTTCCTCATGAAGATTAACTCCTGTCATATAGTAGACTTTCCACAATCATTGGCTGCCAGGAACCAGTATAACCAGTGAGATCAAGTGCAAACGCATCTATATCAAAGGTGCCTCCTGAAGATTGGCTCCTGCCGTATAGTAGAAGACCTTCTGCAACCATTGCCGGTCAGGAACCAGTATAACCAGGGAGATCAAGCGCAAAACCATTTATGTCAAAGGTTCCTTATGAAGACTAGCTCCTGTCATATGGTAGAAGAACTTCTCAAACCATTGGCTGCCAGGAACCAGTATAACCAGGGAGATCAAGTGCAACCCATAAGTCAAAGTTTCCTAATGATGATTAGATCCTGCAGTATAGTAGAAGAACTTCTGCAACCATTGGCTGCCAGGAACCAGCATAACCAGTGAAATCAAGCACAAAACCATTTATGTCTAACGTTCCCTCTAAATATTAGCTCCTGCCTTACAGCAGAAGACCTCCTGTAACCATTGGCTACCAGGAACCAGTATAACCAGTGAGATCAAGCGCAAAACCATCTATGTCAAAGGTTCCGTATGAAGACTAGCTCCTGTCATATGGTAGAAGAACTTCTCAAACCATTGGCTGCCAGGAACCAGTATAACCAGTGAGATCAAGTGCAAACCCATCTATGTAAAAGGTTCCTCATGAAGATTAACTCCTGTCATATAGTAGACTTTCCACAATCATTGGCTGCCAGGAACCAGTATAACCAGTGAGATCAAGTGCAAACGCATCTATATCAAAGGTGCCTCCTGAAGATTGGCTCCTGCCGTATAGTAGAAGACCTTCTGCAACCATTGCCGGTCAGGAACCAGTATAACCAGGGAGATCAAGCGCAAAACCATTTATGTCAAAGGTTCCTTATGAAGACTAGCTCCTGTCATATGGTAGAAGAACTTCTCAAACCATTGGCTGCCAGGAACCAGTATAACCAGGGAGATCAAGTGCAAACCCATCTATGTAAAAGGCTCCTCATTAAGATTAACTCCTGTCATATAGTAGACCTTCCACAATCATTGGCTGCCAGGAACCAGTATAACCAGTGAGATCAAGTGCAAACCCATCTATGTAAAAGGTTCCTCATGAAGATTAGCTCCTGTCATATAGTAGAACTTCCACAATCATTGGCTGTCAGGAACCAGTATAACCAGGGAGATCAAGCACAAACCCATTTATGTCTAATGTTCGTTGTAAAGATTAGCTCCTGCCACACAGTAGAAGAACCTCTGCAACCATTGGCTGTCAGGAACCAGTATAACCAGTGAGATCAAGCGCAAACCCATATATGTCAAAGGTTCCTTCTAAAGATTAGCCCCTGCCACATAACAGAAGACGTTCCACAACCATTGACTGTTCATTACTGCTCTAGATGGATAATGGGGAAATGTTCCAGTAACGTAAATGCAATGTTGGGTCAGCAATGACCTCTGATGGTCCTACAGGGATTTCTGAAGATATCCTCCTAGGGTTTGAGGAGCATTTCACAGAGTGTTTACTTGAGAGCTGATACAGTAATGGTCCGATCCCACTTCGTTTGTGGCTCCATTTCAGGCATCTATCAGGATGCAGTAAAAAATCGTAGTATATCATGACAGATCCATTGAAAATCATTGTCTTACGTCGATTACATTGAATTTACTTCTCAATTGTACACGTTTTATGGACACAAAAGACCAGTCTACCACCAACAAGGCGTATACATTTAGGAAAAAGAGCAAACATAGTCCACCTAAGACTACACTGCGCTCTATGGTTCCATCACCGTATGCATTGGGATATCATTTTCCTTGGTATCCCGACAAAAACTTGCCACAAATGGGATTTCTCAACACATTGATTAGCTTTTAACATGTAGTAAAAAGAAAAATTACCCATATACACTGCTGTGTTGATTTTGCTTTGTACAGTTGGTAAAGAAGATTTTATCTACTGCTAGTGTACAAAAGTTTCTCTAGGTTACCGACCACCTCTCTCTGCTCTTTCTTATCTGATTCCTCCAAGCTGCTGTATGACTGTGGTGAGTCACTCCCTGCTGAGTCTGATCTCTAGCCTTGTGCACTACAGATTAGAAACCTCCCGCAGCCATGTCTCCGTGACTGGGATAGCTAAAAATAGCAGAGCTGATATGCCAATTACTGCTGTAGACCCACCTACAGCCTGACCAGGAAGTGAGAGTCTAAAGCTGCCTGTGGCTCTGTGAAAGGGGTTTTCTCACCATGCTGTTTCACTTCTCTGTAATCGATGAGATGGAAATGCTGCGTTAAATCAGTACAAAATTGTGCCACTGCAGATTCTGTTGAGCTAAACTCCTTAAAGGGGTTTTCTCACTACAAAGATTATCTTTCAACATGTAGGGACAGGTAATTGAAGACTTTTTCTAAATACATTGGTCTTTTGATTTTACAGCCTGAAGAGACTACAGTGAACGAAAAGCTGCCTGTGACTAAAACAGCATGGTGAGAAACCCCCTTTAACAATCTAGATTTTGACCCAATTAAAGTGAATGGGGAAAATCTGCAATAAATGATCATGTTAGTGTCAGAAGTCAAGAGGAGCAGATCGCAGGGGTGTATTGAAGCGGCGGGGGCAGCTACAGACAAGTACAGGGGACCGTATGGGGGTTAAGTATCATGGGCAGCAACAGAACAGTATGGGAAACAGTAGGGAGTTAAACTTCACTGGCAGCAGCAGAACAGCATGGAGGTTAAAGGGGTTGTATCATTACATTAAATGGTCTTCAGAATAAGGGGACAGTGAAAACAAGCAACTTTGCAATTGGATGTCATTAGCAAAGCTGTCTTGTTTTCACAGGATCCCCTATCTTCGTTTTGTGTAAACACGGTTCCCCAGTGCCGGTCGGATCCCACCTCCTTTCAGGTCATTGGCTGACAGCTCGACTAATTTACATTCTGTCTAGCCCCCGGTCTTATTCACGGGAGCGCGCATTCTTGCCTCTCTCACTCAGAATAAGGGGCCGACAACATTTCATTCTGCACAGCCAGCAGCTGCACAGTAACTCTGCAGCTGCTTCTACAATCAGAAAACAGCAGAATTGTGCCCGGTGCCTTAATGCTCCTGTGTGTAAACATAGAAGGGAGACAGATCTGTGCTGCTCTGGATGAGTTCATAGAAACTGGATTCAACTGTAACAAACCTCCAGCTGTGAAGAGAGAAGATATCATGCTCTGAGTTTCATAGAAGACTGTCTAGACTGACTGCAGGCCTGTGGTATGTAAACAGCTCTTACAAATTAAGACTGCATAGGGAGAGGAACGACACAGTGACATGTGGACTCAGCAGAGGGGGGATGGGAAAGCACACTGACTCGGGAGCGAGCATGAACAGTGAAGGGGGGACGATGTCATCCCTCTTCAGTTAAGAAACATCCAGCTGGGAGGGGAAGAAACGCCCCTGGATTTGAGGAGCTGAGAAAATGAAGCTACAAGAAAACAGCCGAAATGATGAAGCGATAAATCCCCTTTAAATATCACGGGCAGCAACAGAGCAGAATAGGGGACAGCACGGGCAGCAACAGAATGGTAGGAGGAACAATACGGGGAACAGCACTGGGGTTAAGTATCACGGGCAGCAACAGTATGGGGGATAGCACGGGGGTTAAACCTCATGAGCAGCAACAGAGCAGTACAGGAGACAGTCTGGGGGTTAAATATATCATAGGCTGTAGCGGAACAGTGCGGGGCACAGTATGGGGGTTACACGTCATGGCCAGCACGGTACTGGGTTAAACATTACGGGGAGTGGATATTCGGTGTGTAAATGTCTCACAATGCACTCCATACTTTGAGTGAGGCGTTTCTGTGGCGAAAATCCGATCTTCATAGATTCCTATGGGTGTTTTACTTGTGTGAAACGCCTCAAGAATTGGCGTCGCTTCTTTTTCAGCGCTAAAAAACAAATGCCGAAAACACTCTTCATAACTGCATTGTGTGAACGACGACGTGGTTTCCAAAAGAATCAATGAAAACGAACTAGGGGAGTTTTCTAGCCGTTATGGACGCTGTTTTGGGTGCGGAAAATGAGCCAAAAAAGCTCTGAAAGCAGCGTCCAAATCACCCGTGTGAACATACAACAGACTCCGCTAGTAATAGCACAGCTGATATGTCAGTCACTGCTATAGACCTCCCCACAGCCTGACCATGAAGTGCGAGTCTGAGGCTGCCTGTGGCTCTGTAAAACAGCATGATAAGACTCCGGCATACCATGTCCTCCATCGGTTACCTCGTTCTCTGTTTCTATCTAGAAATTATTTACAAAAATGTCAGCGGCGATTATTCCTCGAAGTGTCTTATACAGAGATCCCATTACAATGTAATAAGCACCATTAGTCTAGTAATGCAATTTGTCCGGCAAGCTGCTTAGGTTCCATAAACCCAAGACGAAGAAGAAGGGAATTCTCATAAAACCAAAGTTAAAGATCTATGATTAAGAGATTGAGTCGCGAGTCCCTGAAGGCATCTTTAATCTTATGTTACATGGTTAATAGGTTTCATAAAAATAAGGACTAATCTAATAGAAGAGGAGAAACAGAATAAACATAAGGAGGCGAAAGGAAGACAAAGCATCCGAATCTCCAGCAGGAAGGCACAGAGAAAGTATATAGGGGACGCGAGAAGGGACGCGGGAGGTCTGGCCTAGGAAACAATACAGCAGGATGTAGAAACTTAAAGGGGTTGTCTCACTACATTGATTCATCTCACATCAGTCCTGTTTTCTTGGTTTCACTTTGAATTCAGGGACGTGTTTATTGGCTTCTACTAGGCTGCAGTAGAAGCCAGGTCTGTAGCTATAGCAACCAGCGCTGGCAGCCTATTAGGAGAGAGCGAACAGGTCTGTAGCTATAGCGACCAGTGCAGGCAGCCTATTAGGAGAGATCCAACAGGTCTGTAGCTATAGCAACCAGTGCTGGCAGCCTATCAGGATAGATCAAACAGGTCTGTAGCTATAGCAAGCAGTGCTGGCAGCCTATCAGGAGAGATTGAACAGGTCTGTAGCTATAGTAACCAGTGCTGACAGCCTATCATGAGGGATGGAACAGGTCTGTAGCTATAGCATCCAAAAACAATATTTGGTCCAGCACCTCCAAAAAACTTTAAATGTGGGTGCACGCTGTGATGGCTGTAATCTAAATACACATAACAATAACAGCAGCACACAAAAATAGAATACGTTAAAAAAAACTTTATGCTTAAAAAAACACGAAAGTTTTATGAGGTTCTTAGTTCACACTTTTGCGCAAAATTGCTTAAGCCCACCTTCGACTTCAACGAGATTGGATTGTATATAGGGGGGACGGGCTGCCTCCATCTTGGTTTTTAGCACTCCACCCATCTACACAGACTTTTTTAATCAGTGCAGTGTATTTAAAAAAGCTGGTGCCTTCACATTCAAAAAGGTAGGTCTGGATGGACCACAGAAAAAATAGCGTTAGTGCAATGTAGTGTAGGACCCCACCTGTATTGAGGTCTCGTTGAAGTCGAAGGTGGGCTTAAGCAATTTTGCGCAAAAGTTTAAACTAAGAAACCTCATAAAACTTTCGTGTTTTTTTAAGCAGAAATTTTTTTTTTTAAACGTATTCCTTTTTTTGGGGTGCTGTTTGTTATTGTTATCTGTAGCAAATAGCAACCATTGCTGGCAGCCTACCCGGAGAGGGGAACAGGTCTATAGCTAAGCAACCAGTGCTGGCAGCCTATAAAGAGAGATCAAACAGGTCTGTAGCTTATAGCGACCTGAGGAGCTGATGCAGCCCATACAGTGGGGGATATCTAGGAATAGGTGGGAAACACTGTTAATGGACACATATTGCAAAGTGACTTGTTTTTGCAAGATCTTTAACATAAAAAGCAGCAATAACTGTAGTGAGACAACCCCTTTAAGTGGCTTAGGGAGAAGGGATAAAAGGGAATCAGAGGGGAAAATACACAGGATGTGAAGAGGGAAAATGAGACATTGGATGAAGGAGGGTATTGGAATGGATGTTGAAGAAGGATGGATACATGGGATGCTTGGGAATTGACAAGGGAGGAGAAAGTCTTGGGTTTCAAGAGTGGAATAATGAAGACACAAAATGTGTCATCAGAAACCTACTGATCGTTAATCGTTAATTTTTGGTTGTGTTTTTTTTTTTTTAAATGTTCCATATCACTACTAATATATATATATATATATATATAAAATATATATATAAAATATTATATATATATATAATAAAATATATATATATATATATATTATAATATATAATTTAAATCTTGCAGGTTTCACTTTGGCCACTAGGCCTAATAATGCTCTGACACTTCCTGTTCTGCAGAGAAAACAATTTCAGCAGTCTCCTTGATATCAGCACAGGCAGGATTACACCAAAAGATGACAGCAATGTGTATAGATAACACAGGATGCACCAGTCACAATAGTCTGACACTTCCTGTTCTGTAGAGGTCACTTCTCTGCAGTCTCCTCATTATCAGCACAAGCAGGATTACACTGACACCAATGTGTATAGATAACACAGGATGCACCAGTCACAATAGTCTGACACTTCCTGTTCTGTAGAGATCACTTCCCCGCAGTCTACTCATTCTCAGCACAAGCAGGATTACACTGACACCAATGTGTATAGATAACACAGCATCCACCAGTCATAATAGACTGACACTTCCTGTTCTGTAGAGATCACTTCCCCGCAGTCTCCTCATTCTCAGCACAGGCAGGATTACACTGACACCAATGTGTATAGTTTACACACAATCCACAATTCATTATAGACTGACACCTCCTGTTCTGTAGAGATCACTTCCCAGCAGTTATATTATTATCAGCACAGGCAGGATTACACTGACAGGCAACACCTATATATAGATAACAGAGGATCCACCAGTCACCATAGGAGAGGTCACTGCTCCTCCCCTCTGCACACTGACTTCTTCACAGGTCAAAGAGCATGCCCACAACGCTCTCCTATAGAAGTCAATGGGACTGCTCCTGTTCACAGGCTCCTATGTCCATGACGCTGCGGTAAAGCATCTCTCTAAATTCTGTTAATATAGGTGCTAAAGTAAAAAACAGGACATGTTCTAAAGGGGACGGGTAATGTGGGAGCTACTGACACTAAAATGGATAGATGAGAACCTTGAAACTATAGCAGAAATGAGTTGCAGTATCTGAAGAGAGAAGGAAGACATAAGATATAGAAAGGTGGAAGGACAGACTCGTTTTGTGGAAGGAATGAGAGCATAGGACCTGAAGAGAAAGAAGGGATGCATGGGATCTGAGGGGGAAAATGGCATTCATGTGATCTGTGAAGAAGGTAGAAGGGATACATTGCATCAAGGCTATCTGAGGAGGAAGAAGGGATCTAAGGAGGAGGAAGGAAGATATAAACGGGACCTGAGGAGAAGGAAGGAAGACAGAAGTGGGATCTGAGGAGGAGGAAGGAAGAGATAAATGGGACCTGAGGAGACAGAAGGAAGAGATAAATTGGACCTGAGGAGGAGGAAGGAAGAGATCAGTAGGATCTGAGGAGAAGGAAGAAATAAATGGGACCTGAGGAGGAGGAAGGAAGAGATAAGTAGGATCTGAGGAGAAGGAAGGAAGACCTAAGTGGGATCTGAGGGGGAAGAGATAAGTAGGATCTGAGGGGGAAGAGATAAATGGGATCTGAAGAGGAGGAAGGAAGGGATACATGGGACCTGAGGAGACAGAAGGAAGAGATAAATGGGATCTGAAGAGGAGGAAGGAAGAGATAAGTAGGATCTGAGGAGGAGGAAGGAAGAGATAAGTAGGATCTGAGGAGGAGGAAGGAAGAGATAAGTAGGATCTGAGGAGGAGGAAGGAAGAGATAAGTAGGATCTGAGGAGGAGGAAGGAAGAGATAAGTAGGATCTGAAGAGGAGGAAGGAAGAGATAAGTAGGATCTGAGGGGGAAGAGATAAGTTTGGGTCTGAGGGGGAAGAGATAAGTAGGATCTGAGGGGAGGAAGGAAGAGATAAGAGGATCTGGAGGAGGGAAGGAAGAAAAATAAGTAGGATCTAGGAGGAAGGAAGGAGATAATAGATCTGAGAGGAGGAAGGAAGAAAAGTAGGATCTGAGAAGGGGGAAGGAAAAGATAAGTAGGGTCTAGAGGAGGAAGGAAGAGATAAGTAGGGTCTAGGGGGAGGAAGGAAGAGATAAATAGGGTCTAAAGGGGGAAAGGAAGGAAAGGATTA
>JAODAL010064100.1:0-18899 GCA_025379985.1 Phyllomedusa bahiana
ATATTTTCAAAAAACAAAAAGGGGAAATCAATACAGAGTTGCATTTCTTTGTTAAAATCTACCATGTTTCAAAAAAATTGGATTAAAATTGAAAATCTGACAAGAAAGTAAAATTTTGGACATTTTAACCCCCACTTTGCTTCAGTTTCCTCTAGAAATATCTAGAGGGTTACCAACCTTCCTAACTGTTGTTTTAAATACTTCAATGGAGGGAAGTTTTTTTTTTTTTTTATGGAGTGATTTATGTGGGCGTTGACATACAGACCCCTTACAACCACATCAGAATTGGACTGTTCCCTGAAAAAGTAAAAAAAAATGTAAACTGTGAGAAATTACAACATTTATAAGCCTCCTAAAAAAGAGGGAAAAATTAAAGAAGAATGCCAAAATATAGCAGACATATGGTAAATACTAGCTGTAACTGTTTTGTGTGGTATAACTGTTTTACACGCATAAAGCTTTACAGTTTGAAAAAGGCAACTTTTTCAACATCTTCAAAATATTTTGATCTTTTTCACAAATAAACAAGGACTGAAACTTACTACTAACTTGAAGCACATTGTGGGCGAGAAAGTTATTTCAAAATCACATGGATAGTTAAAATCGTTAAAAAGTTATCCACACATCAGATATGAAAAAAAAGGCTTTGCCAGAAGGTCAAAACTGGCAGTAGTGGTTAAACAATGGTGTGTGCATGTTTTCACATAGACCTTTGAAATAAAATTGACATCTTTTGTTTACCCCAAAAATACTTGGAGTGCTGACTACTGTATTACTTTAGAATATTATACTAGGACCAATATTACTGCCATACAGCGACCACATAGGGATAAATACCAGTTGTACAAAGGCACTTTGCTGACAGTGTAAGTGACTACAGTGCTGTTACATCTAGTCACGAATTCTCTGACTGGAACCATTTGTTTTTTTTTCTTCTCCATATAGTCCAGACCACAATGAAAACTTCTTCTCGCCACTACTCATCTCTACAGAATTTGCCACAAATAGGGTGATAAATGGAAGTGGGGGAGTTATGGAGTGAAAATGGGGATTGTATTTTGTGTTAAAACTAGGTCGCATAACAGAGTGGCTAGGAGAAGGGACAGGAGAGGGAACACAGGCCACAGCTTACAGGCAAAACTTCCTGGGGGAGCAGAGGACTAACCCCCTGGAAATTGTGCTGCAGCTGTGGCCTGTAGCCCCCAGAATTATATTTTATGGCCTAAACTTCATCCCATGCATTCCCAGAAAATCAGCCGCGGGGTTTTCAGGATCATCAGGGGTGCAGGGTATTGAGTTTAGTACTGTCCTGTTTTTTTAGTGTCTCTCATTTTCTACAGACTTCCCCTCTGGACTACACCAGACCCGATGGACTACAGCAGAGAAGCGTTGGATCCATTTTATATAATAAAATGGTCAAAGAGAGATGTTGTCAGGAAATGTTTATGTGGTTTTCTTTTCTGTGTGTTTTTTTTTACCATTTTATTCCGGTATCAGTTATAAAGGTTTCTAAGCTAGGTGTCAGCTGTTTTTTGTCACCCCAAGGCTGACACTACCTCAGCTAACAATGAAACAGGACTACTGGGAAGAGCTGAGATACTGTCAGAAGCAAACCATTTAAGGCAAGCATATCAAACTCAAAGACTAACACGGGTCAAACCGACAAAGTTGTAGGTTAATGTGGACCACAAAAAAAGTACTTTTATAGAAAAGTAAGTTTAAAAAAAAAAAAAAAATCCTAGATAAAAAAAGAACAAATACAACAGTAAAATAAATGTTTTCTTTCTGACACTTGGCATCTGCTGCCAACTTTCCTACTTCAGGAGAAATCTTGTTTGCAGTAATTACTTTCAAAACTGATCCAAGGTGATTGTCTGGCTGTGACAGGAAACTTATTTGCTTTTCTAAGTGTAATTAACTGCTCATACCAACTAGAAATCGATCACATTAGGAACAATAAACAAGCGAATACAGGACTAACAGCAACGCGACTGCCATATGGGTGGTGGTTTGTTAGGTATTTTTATTGGATGCTAAAATATTCACTGCTATTGGTGGGGGAAAAGCTGTGTCACTGCATACATGTAACAGTTGTAATTGCTGATTTAAAATTTTTAAAAATGAAGCTACATAATGGTTTAAAACTTTTGGTGCATACTGCTAAATTTGTTGGGCCACAAAGATATTTGTCGTGTGCTAATTGCAATCCGTAGGATGCAAGTTTGACACACCTGATTTAATATGATGGTCTGCTTCTGGGCCAGCTGCAGTGTGATATTTTTAGAGTGGGTAGAGACATTCCACGGAGCCTCCCATCTTATGCCAGTTTTTATTCTACAATTTCTTTTTAGACTTTCAATAAAAAATAATAATAATAAAAAAAAAATAAAAAATTGTGTCCCAAATTATTTTAAATAAGCAGCCAAGTCAAAACTGACAGATGTAGTCTGATATTATCAGGATGGAAAGGTCAATAGATGTTGGGCTCTTCACAAATTGGAGCCTGCAGCCAGCCCAGAAGTGGACCATCATATTAGATGGTCTACTTCTGACAGTAGCCTGGCTCTTTCTAGTGCACTGGGCACTGGAGTAAAAGTGAGAGGGGGATAATGTCAGACCTGGGTGCCAAAAAACACAGCTGACACCAAGGGCCTCATCTATGAAACTCTTTAGGTCTAAAACTCACTCTTTTGCACACTCCGATGCGCTGGCGTCTGTGGTGATGATCAGCTATTGCGGGGGCAGAAGTGACCTCCCTTGATGTAATGCAGGGGAGGCTAGACACCAGCCCAGGTTGGCTCGAACCTCGGGTGGCAGGCGAATCGTTGTGCCCAGGGACATTGGAATCCCGGCCCACTGAGACAGGATTGCCCACTGCAGAGGGTGAGAAAGAAATTTTGCAAAGGAAACCACTTCAAATGCAGTCCCCAACAACCCGCATACAAGTGCGAATAGTATACAGGGTGCGATTCAGAAGTAGAGAAACGTCTGAATGTAAGTGCTGGACCTTCCCATGATGGAAGAAACACTCTGGACACCTGAGTGTCGAGAATCATCCACAGAAACTTCATCCTTCATGATGGAATTAGACAGGGATTGCCAAAATTAACTATCCACCCGAAGCGCACTACAGTGTCAAGGGTGATCCTGATGCTGATCAGGCAGGCACATTGAGATGGAGCCTTTACTTGAAGGTCATCCAGACAAGGAACAATGGTCATTACCCTGATGCGAATGATAACCATTAGGGGTGCTAGGACCTATGTAAAGACCCCTGGTGCAGTTGTGAGGCCGAATGGCAAAGCTCTGAACTGACAATGCCGTGAGCCTACTGCGAAACGCAGGAACCGCTGGGGGCCTAGGATATAGGGACATGCAGATAAGCATTCCCGATGTCTATAGCAGACAGAAAATACTACGACTCCCTGTAGCCTGTGAAAGAAACTCCTTGACATTTTTCCCAAAAAAGCTTACCAACAGGGAGTGGCAAACGCCCACTGCATTGGCTGACGCTCTAGCCACTAAACGGGTTGACACAAGTGAAGTCTCACTGGAACTTCGAAGCCCATGAAAGCTGAAAAGCAAGATTCCACAAATCCTTTGTGGAAGCTCCAGCTGACATCCCTTGCTATAGCAGCTTTGACCAGACCATGCAGGCTTTGCTGACCTACGAAGAAGCAAATGTAGGTCGCAGGGCCGCCCCGGCGGCTGCCCAAAGGCCGACTTACAAAAACCTGTGAAGACGCCTGTCTGTTCCGCCGCCCCGGACTGCCGCGTCCAAGACGGGGATGGCCGTAGGATACGTGAGCCGGGTTACTAGGGCATCCCCTGATGGGACCCCCGACCAACATGACCCTGATTCTTCAGAAAAGGGGCAAAGAGTATTAAGCCATGTGGTAGGAAACAAACGCCTGACAGGATGTTTCCACTCCCTAACAACCAGTTCTCAAACTGCCATGGTACCGCACGTCAGGGCATGGAACTTGCTGCTGGGGGGTGGATGGGGCCTCCCAGGGGCTGCGGGTTCTCCTTACCCACTTTGGTGGCATTCTGGGGCCATTCCGACCGACCGGGCCGCAGTTTCAGGTGTGCAGGAAACACCAAACGCCGCTTGCCGCATTTAAAGGAAGCCTCCTCCAGGGGGGCTGAGACATCCTCATCCTTAACATGAAGGGAGTCTCGGATAGCCCGGTTAAGGGCTTGGACCACTGCTGCCATACCATTAACACTGTCTGGCCCAAAGCCCTAGTCAGGGGAGTCTCCAGAAATGGCCGTATCCAAGCCTGGAGTGGATCAGGGATTGGACCACTGCTGCCGGTCCATCATCTCTGTCTGGCTCAGAGTTGTAATCAGAGGAGTCCCCACTTGAAGAAGCCGTATTCAGGCATTTAGCTTCTATCTCTGACCAATGTTTGATTGGAGAGAGCTCTGGTGTTAACAAGGCAGATAAAGGAAGAGAAAACTCGTAAACGCTCTGTACGGGCTGTGTCGGACGCTGGACCCTGAGTGGTGTAATGCTGGGCAGCGAGCAGAGAAGGAATGCGCTCTATGGCTGAAACCAGAAGAGTACTGCAGAAGAGGAGCGCAAAGGCCCAAAGGGCACTGGGCTGGCTACACAAGAATTTCTTGTGGCAACTGGTGCAGGCAAAGTAAGTCGCCACTGTTTTGGATGCGGAAGGTTTTAACCCCTCATCCTTGGAAACGGTCATGGCTGCAAGATGTACGGGGCAGGGATATTTGGCCCAAGGATGGTCAACTTACCACCCCAAGAAGCTATGTCCTCCATGGAAGCCAGGAGATGCAGCAAGTATTCAGGACGCCGAATGCCGGAAAATGGCAATTAGGTTCCGCCCCTACAAAGGCCCAGGCTGTCAGAGGTCCTGCCCCATCCTGGGAGGGACACGGACCCGTTTGGGACCACCCCTGGGGCAGTACAAGCCCAAGAGAGGGCACGGCCCAGTTGTGGCCTAGGCGCGGCCTAGGCCTCCAGAAGCCAGGGACTAAATTTAAATTCGCGGCCCGGTAGCTCAGAGCGGCCATGGAATGCCACCAAAGTGGGTAAGAAGAACCTGCAGCCTCTGGGAGGCCCCATCCACCCCCAGCAGCCCGTTCCATGTCCTGACATGCGGTACAGTGACAGAAATGCCGCGGTACTATATGGATGCTCAAAAACCAGTGCAGCAGGCCAAACATACCCTGTTGACTGGCGCTGGCTATGGCTAAGCGAGGGAGCATGTCCCCGTCCTGCGAAGCCCCTGAGACTGGGAAAACAACTGCCGCTGGGGGGCCGCAGGAAAACGGAATTCCTGAGGCCCCCAACTCGATACAAAAGAAAGGAAAACCCCGGACCACCTCCAGGAGGAAGTTGGGGCACTCACCAATCCGACGTCTTCAGGCATCGCGGCATCACCCCTTCGGTACCATGCACTGGAGGTGAGCCTACCGTCCCCACCTGCCTACATATTAGGTCACAGAGGCCGACAGTTACGGTAATGGAACTGAGCTATAAGGACACGGTGAGTAACAGCAGTACCGAACTACTGCAAGACTTCCTAGCCTGCCTTATCAGCTTTTGTCCGGGACCCTCCACAGACACAGCAGAGCTGTGACAGGACAGGGCTCAGCTGCCAACTTGCAAGTGGAAGAGGAGGTTGGTGACACCTGGATGACCTGCAGCAGCACCCGGACGACTCGCAGTCTAATCAGGTGCCTTTGAAAGTGCGACGGCCCGATACATTGCCTCTGCAATCCAGGGATCCGGGGCTTATTTCACATACTAAGGGAGAGGTCTGGGTGCAGCAAATTGCAGGGGGTAGACCGGAGATTTGATCCTCCCTTCCCTCCCTCATTCGGATACCCCGGACCCGTGACGTAATTTGATTGTATTTAGTAGGCCACGGCCTTACCGCATGGTGTGGGATGCAGCCCGTCCTTCAGTACTATCACACAGCTCCAACAATAAATAGTTCAGCAGTAAGTGAGGCACTGTGACATAAACCCTTCTGCTTGACTCAGGGTCAAAAAAAGGATATCCTCTGTTGGACGCGATCCCATACTATATAAGCTTTGGTAGGCCTAATTTAGCTGACATCCTGTATTTGCTAGCCTTATCTAACAGCAGAACAGCTTTTTTTTAAATACATTTTCTTATCTCTGCCTCAGTGACTCTTAAAACTCCATTCATTTGTGGATCCCTTCCCAGTTTGGTCTTATTTAGTGACTGTGGTACTCCTTCTCAATATTCTGTTTTCATTAAGCGAGCCAAAAAGTTCCAATTCCTATACGCAACCATGGGTGGTACTACAAAAAAAACACAAAAGCAAAAACCTAAAAAATTTACACAATTTTTTCCAAATCCATCATCCAATTCTCAAAGACGAAGAAAATATAGATGTACTCCTCTATTATCTCCCACTTTTTCACGTCCGAGTTCCATTTTTTTGGATCAGCAACAGCCTAACGACTCATCTAGGATTTCCAAATCAACTATTCAACATCTGTTCTCTTCTTTTAGAGAGGTCTTACAGTCAGATTTTAAGCAAATGATGGGGGATTTTCATTCCAATATCCAGCAATTGATTTCTAGAACGGGACATGTAAAAAAACAGTACAAATAATTACACTGACACAACACAAAAAAACACTTTATTAACACCTTACTGACATTTAAAGTATGAGTTTGTCATAATGCCAGCAAGGATGTATGGAGGGGGCTCACTCACTTAGTCCACTCCTTACACGGCAGGTGTCGGCGGTTAATTACTTGATAGGAAAGCTGGGTGCCTGCTCTGGGGGATGGGTTATCACCAAATGCATCAAAAAGCAGCTGGGAGTCCGGGAGAGTCAGGGTGCTTTCACACTGTCTTTTTGGTGCATTTTTATGCGTATTTTCAATGCGGTTTTTGTGTAGGAAGGCACAGCAATTAATGCTGTACATTGCTGCACAAAAAATCGCGGCAAAAATTGCGATTTTACCACGAATTTACCATGATTTTTGTGCAGCAATGTACAGCATTAATTGCCCTAGCATTGTGGATTTTCAAATCTGGATTCCAATTAACCCTTTCCTGGCAGCCAGTTATAATTTTTTGGCTCTTCAATTTTTTCCTCTTTGCCTTCCAAGAGCCATATCTTTGTTATTTTTTTCATTTTCACAGACATGGGAGGGCTTGTTTTTTGCAAGGCAAGATGTACTTTTTAATGGTGCCATTGACTGTAAAATAGAATGTACTGGGAAACTGAAAAAAGTCAGGTGAAATGTTTAAAAAGTATTGATGCCAAATTTACAGTGATACCATATGCATCACTAGAACTGCAGCGAAGCTACATATTTGTAGCTTCGCTACGGCATTTCTGGGCGCATTACAGCTGGAACAGGTATACCACGTTCAAAGTGGTATACTTGATCCAGAACTATCGCCCGAGCTCTAGAATGCACCTGATTTATGACCCGCGGGTCAGAAATCCGATGCGTTATATACTTATTTTAGGCGCATGAAATTTCGCGTGTAAAGGCCAAATTTCATACATACGCCCAAAATGACTAAAAAACACAATTTTGGTGTTTGGAATTTTTTTCTTCTATAGTGTTCAGTGTATGGGATAAACAATATTATATTTAAATAAAACACTTTTACAGACACAACAATACAAATTATGGATAACTTTTTATTTCTCTTATTTGTAAAATGTCAAAAGGGAGGTGATTTGAACTTAATTTTTTTTTTATTTTTATACTTTTTTTTACTCTTATATTTAGTCCACCTAGGGCAAATGTCCACAAGGCTCAATCGCCTGTACACCCTTCAGCATTACATAAATACAGAACGGTGTACCAAGCCGGTTCTGCTTTTAGTGGCAGGTGCCAACTGTAATAATTAGCCAGCACCTGCTATCGCTTAGCGAGTAACTGACAATAGGATGTACCCATACGTCCATTGTCAGTAAGGGGCTAAATATAATAGAATGGGGGTTTCACATGGAATTCATACATATTTTGATGCAGAATGCACTAGGATTCTACACAAAAATCCTCAGTAAAACTGTGCTTTGTGAATAGGGCTGGTTTGTGCCTTTCCCTTTCCCTTTTATAATAGATTAAAATAATCCGTCACTTTGGGAGACATGTATGATCGGGTTTTTCACTCTTTTCTGGTGTAAAATGCGCCAAAGTGAGCAGTTTACGATGTCTAATGCACCTAATGAATGTGTTAGGCACATTGTTCACAATACTCGACACTTTTCAATATGAGGGGGCGTTCTGGGGGCGTGTCGCACCACACTCGTAATATTAAACACATATATGAATGTGGGTCAGCAAAACTAGGCGCTTTATTTCTCGAACAGGGAGACCTATTTTAATGTGGTCTGCCTGAGCCAGAATAGTCGAAGTAGAGCTAGATTTCCTGTTAAAGAAAAAAATGCCCAATATTTCTCAACTTAAAAAGTAATTTATGATAATTATCAAACTATATAAAATTAAATTATTTAAATTTTATTAAAAAAAGTGATCATATAAATTAATATAAAAATATATAATATCCCAAAATATAAAAGTATCTCCTATAAAATGTATTTAAGATTAACAGAATCTTAAACTAATTTTACATTAAATAACCCACTCATGATGATATTCAGATTTTTAAATTTATATTTTTACTAAATTAAATTTGAAATTTATTATTGTTGCTCTCACCCTTTATTCTACATACAGCAAGAGCAAGCACAGGACAGGTATTGCTGGAACCTGTGATCCACCAAGCAAGATAGATTACTCCCATAGTTTCTATTCACTGACATGCTATTCTAATTACTTTTCTCTTATTTCCATAATACGCCAGACACACAGGCGCGTCGAACTTTAGACTCCATTTATGAACGCACAAAAACCACTTTCATACATTCAGGCACATTATACACTGAAAAAGAAAAGCGAAAATGCACTTTGATCCATACATGTCTCCCTTTAAGTGTATGTTTTAACGAAATATTTGTTGTCACTGTAGTATTGTGTCAATCTTGTATTGGGCAAGATTTCAGAAAACCTATTACTGCTATTTTTCCGTGTTCCAGCTAATATTGTAAAGCTTTAAATCATTTCTAGATTCTTGAATGCATAAAACAATAAAAGTTTTGTATAGTAGATTCATCAGGTACACAACAAATTCTAGGCCATGTAGTCATGTCCTGACTTGTGCTTGTCTCTGCCTTTTATAATGAGTGTTAAACAAATCTATGTTTGCTCTGAGGTGACATATACTTTTACTCTGGCAAATAATTAGCATCAAATGGAAAATGGAACCTGATTAGTGTTGCTGTTCTACCTGACACAGAGAGAAAATGAAATAAGGTCTGGGAAGCAGAAGCATTATTCTAACATCTGGTGGGGTGAGAATGAGTGTCTCTCCATGTCTTTATGCATTGAACTTGCAGCATAGCACGTTGGCACAAGCTGATTGAGAACAGCACTTTGCAATTGTTGAAAGAAAAAAAAATAAAATAAAATGACTACTGTCTGAATATGTATTCCTGGAATTCTGATGTCAGTCAGGAACATTTAATAGACTTAATATGAAGTTGAACAAATAGTAGTTGATAGAAAATGTGATTACAGATATTCAGAACACTTTTACCATGGCTAAAGAGGGCCTTTTTAAAATAACAAGCACCACAATAATGTGTTAGACAGGCATTTTTCTATTGCTGACCAAACCGCAGTGTTCTATTTTGCTATGCACTGATAATTGATTCAAAAGTATTCACAATGTTTTATGCACCAAATAGACTGGCCCAAACATTTTCTTACTGGAAAACGGAACTTAAAGCCACTTTTGGCCAGACTGGACACTATGGACAACCATTTAGGGCCACATGTATGAACACTGTCTAGGTCTAAAACTCTCTTTGTTGCACATAGCAACCAGAGCGCCCCTTTTATTTCATATAGTGCTCTGAAAAAATGAGAAGGACGCTCTGATTGGTTTCTATGGCCAACAAAGAGAGTTTTAAACCTAAACAGTTTTCATACATGTGGCCCTTAGTGTCAGCCACCTGCGTAGCAGTCATCATTGGCAAACTAAGAATGACACCCATCAAAAAGGAGTCCAAACCTTCAAGGGAATTGATCGCTATTTTTTTCTATATTTTTTTTACTAAGTAAAACGATATTCTGATACATATTAATTTCTTCTTAGCCATTTTTATTTTCTGACTGTAGCTTTTTTAATTCTGTTGCCTGTATATGACTATAGAGCTTCTTTTAAAGGCAGTTAAAGAGGTGCTTTACCGCAGCTTTATGGACATAGCGACCTGTGAACAGGAACAGACCTATTGACTTCTAAAGGAGTTTTCTGGGCATGTTCTGTGACCTTGGTAGAAGTCAGTGTGCAGGGAGAATGAGAGAGGGAGCTGTGACTATTTCCTTTTGTGAATGGCTGGATCTTGTGTTATTTATACATATTGATATCACCTTTCAGTGTAATCCTGTCTGTGCTGATATTGAGGAGACTGCTGAAAAGTTTCCATTACAGAACAGGAAGGGTTAGACTATTATCAGGTCTAGTGGGCAAAGTGAAAACTGCAGGACTTCAGGATTGTTTGAAAATACTGATAGTGATATAGGAAATAAAAAAAAAAATAACCAAAATTTGTATAAAATGTGTGTAACATAAAATCATGAGTTACACCCCCCCTCTCAAACCCTAACCAATCAGATGCTTTCCTTCATCCTTCTTTATTATCCAAAGTCCCGGCCTCAGTCGCTAAGATGCTGGAAGAATCATTTACCCTAATGGAGCTGAAATCTGTTATTAAAGATCTCCCAGGGAGAAAGAGAAATTGCTATATGTTTTGGTAATGGAAAGCCTGATGGCGGCCACCAGATCCAATACTGGCATCAAAGAGATTACTATTGGGACTATTGGGACAAGGGAATATAAATGTTCTGCTTTTGCAGATGATCTCTTAGTCAATATTACGAATCCACATATTTCTCTCCCAGCTCTGATGGACGACATTAGAAGCTTCAGAAGTTGGTCTAATTTTAAAATCAGTTTCTCAAAATCGGTGGCACTTGGTGTCGGTATTACCCAGGCTTCCCCACAATCTAATTTTTCCTTTGAGTGGCCTAAGACGGGCATCTCTTATCTAGGAATACACATCTCTGAGGATCTTTCAAAACTTTCCTCCAATAATTTTCTCCCCCTTCTCACCAAAACTAAAAAAGACCTAGATAGCTCACATAGGAAGGAGTTGTCATGGTTAGGCAGAATAAATCTGCTTAAGATGACTATTCTTCCAAAGTTCTTGTATCTTTTCCAAACACTGCCTATACATATCCCTGTTATATTTTGGAAAAAGGTGCAACAATGTTTTGTTTCTTTTATCTAGTCTACTCGGAGATCGCGGATTGTGTATGACACGCTCATCAGACCCAAAGACGCCGGTGGTGCAGGCCTGCCGGATTGCAGACTGTACTATCTGGCCTTGACTTACTCGCACTTTCTTGCTCTGGTCTCAGATAGAGACAATAAATTGTGGGTTAAGTTGGCGGACATTGCAGTTCCTCTGCAATGCTGGTTCTCCCCTGGGTCTGGACTCCTGCTCTTCAAAATGAAATTTCCTCTTCCTTTTCCATCAGGCATACATTAGCTGTTCTTTACTCGTATAAGAACCATTATAAACACATAGATCATAGCAGCCCATGCTTGCCACTTACAGACAAACCTGATTTCCCCCCTGGTCTTTCACCAAGTTTTTTTCTGTGTGGCACGAAGCAGGCCCCATTGTGTTTCTGCCAAGTGTGCTCAGAAGGGAAATTAAAGTCACTTGGTAATATTCTTGGGGAGAAAAAAGCTTCTGGCAGTGCTCCTTTCCAATATTTACAACTCTCTTATTTCTTTAGTAAAATGAGGTCTAAGGGCCACATGTATGAAAACTGTTTAGGTCTAAAACTCACTTCGTTGCCCATAGGTTGCTATTGGCAAAAAGGTGAGTTTTAGACCTAAACAGTTTTCATACATGTGGCCCTAAATGTGACTTGTCTAGGCCTCTCACAGTCTTTGAAAAGATGGTGGTAGATTCTACAAGTTCGAGAAACTCTCTGTCATTCCTGTACAAACTGCTACTTTCCGATCTACTCCCCGTCTATTGTCAGCATTGGGAAAGTAAGTTGGGCCTTTCTTTGACTGCCTCCCAATGGGAACGAGGCTTCCAGCTAACCCATAGGGCAATGGTCGCCTCCAAGCACCAAGATTGTTACAAGATTTTGACGCATTGGTATAGTGTTCCCTCTGTCCTGCACCAAATGTTTCCATCGACCTCTGATATTTGCTGGCAGTGTGGGAAAGATAAAGGGACTCTGTCCCATGTTTGGTAGGGGTGCTCTTTACTTAGAGGCTTTTGAAACTCTTCATGTTTCCCATGCCAGATAGCAAATTAAAAAAATCCCTTCTTAAGCACTTGCTGCAAGCTGACAAAACTATAATTCCCCGACAGTGGAAGTCATCCACTCCTACATCCATGGAAGACTGGTTTTCAGAAATTAGCTCTGTACAACGGATGGAAGAATTAATGGCCCAAACCCCCGAGCAAGCACATCGGTTCAACATTTTAGTGAAGTATCAAATAAGCTTTGAGATTCTTAGTTCACACGTTTTGATCAAAAATGCTTAAGCCACCCCCGGCTTACAATGTGATCTCAAGGCGGGTGGTCCTACTGTATTCTTACCTCTCACTAGAGTTAAATTCAGACTTCTCATAGGGTCAACCGACCTCCATAATCCAGAGAGAAAAATAAAAAAAAGCACCAACCCTGCAAGCATACTGCACTGATATAACAACCTGTGGAAGTGGGCGGGGTGCAAGAGACCAGAATGGAGGCCTCTCCAGTCTCCCCCCCTTTTTGTATCTTTTTTGTGTGTGTGTGTGTGTGTGTGGTTGTTCCTTTCTTCGTGGTGTCCTTGTCTTCTCTTCATTTCAAATTCTATTGCTCAGATTGATCATAGATGACACCAACTTTTTTATAGTAGTGTTATATCTATTATTGTCTTTGCATTTTAGACTCTTCATCACTGTTACTTTAATATACACATCTTTTGTATTTTTTTGCAAGTTTGCATTGGATTTGACATTCTGTTACTAAATAAAACCTTTTTAAATATGAAAAAACATGAGTTACTTGATAGTTCATTTTCTGATGACACATTCTTTTTAAGCCACACAGGTTTGAATAGTGGGGGCAAAAGGTTCTGTTTGGAAGTTGCTTTTGCAAAGCTGAGTTTTTCTACCTCTCTTGTTGTCTTTTATCTACCTCATGGTAGATAAAAGACAACAAAGAAGCAGTTGGTCTCAAATTCACAGCTCCTCAATGGTTTATGTAGCGCTATAGGGAGGAGCTGCTGAATGGCCATAGTTTTCAGGTTAGCAATGTCAATTTGAAGTTTTTTGAGGTAAGTCTTGATGGTGTCTTTGGATGGTTCTCTGCTCAGCTCAGTTAGGAGTAGAAAACTTGTCTGGGGAGGTGAGAGGCCAGCATTTTTGATGCAGTGACCTGTGCAGTGGAGTTGGTTTTGCAGCATCATGACTTTGATACTTATCACCTTTGCCTTAGTAAGGACACCCAGAATTGGTTCAATAATCCTTCCAGTTGATATGCATAATCTTCCACAGGCAGCATTGATGGATTCTCTTAAGACTCTTTAGTTGGCAATTGTAGGTAACAAAAGAGAACTGACAAATAAGACTCTATCAACCATTATTATGGTTTCCTTCTCAAAGTTATGTTTCTTATGTTATCCTGAAAGAACTGCTGGCCAAACTGATGCAGTGCTGTACTTCCTCCTCAGTGGTTGCTTTCTGGGATAGATAGCTAGGTTGGGGAAGTACTGAACAACTTCCAAACTTTCTCTAGTGATGATGACTGCTAGGCACTCAGTTATCTTGCTAGGGCTATCTTAGAAGAGTATCTTGTTTTTTTCTCATGTTGAGGGACAGTCTTCGGCTCTTGCAAGCCTGGCGTAGGAGGTTTATTTGGTTTATATATCTAAAATCTAAAATCACCCTTTGCTCCTCCTCCACCCACACCAACATAACATAATTATTACAGTATTGTTAGCCTTTGTAGTAAGTGTATAATAAAACTAGAAAATCAGAGGACCAGGCTATGAATTACATTGTTTTTTCTGGAAAAAAATGCTACAGAAAAGATTCCAACCCCCCAAAAATACAGGTACTAAAACATGATTTAAAAAAAATGCATGTATTGTACTTGGGTCACCATTTGGGCAGTACAGCTGGTACAGTAGTACAGGGCTTGGATCAAATGTGAAGCAAGTGGGAGCCCGCTGCCAATTGCAGGTATGTTTCACAGGACTGCAACCTGTTCTTTTGATCAAAAGAATTATCTCAATTGTATGCGCGTCCTCCCTGCCATGCCAACAACTCCTGAGGACCTCAGGCCATGCTTGCTGGCAGTGACATACTGTTGCAGGTGGCAATATACCTAGCGACTTACTGGGGTTTATATACCTACCTAACTACCTACTGAAGGGACTTATATACAGTACAGACCAAAAGTTTGGACATACCTTCTCATTCCAACAGTTTTCTGTATTTTCATGACTATAAAAATTGTAGATTCACACTGAAGGCATCAAAACTATGAATGAACACATGTGGAATTATATACTTAACACAAAAGTGTGAAACAACTGAAAATATGTCTTATATTCTAGGTTCTTCAAAGTAGCGACCTTTTGCTTTGATTACTGCTTTGCACACTCTTGGCATTCTCTTGATGAGCTTCAAGAGGTAGTCAGCTGAAATGGTTTTTACTTCACAGGTGTGCCCTGTCAGGTTTAATAACTGGGATTTCTTGCCTTATAAATAGGGTTGGGACCATCAGTTGTGTTGTTCAGAAGTCAGGTGGATACACAGCTGATAGTCCTACTGAATGGACTGTTAGAATTTCTATTCTGGCAAGAAAAAAGCAGCTAAGTAAAGAAAAACAAGTGGCCATCATTACTTTAAGAAATGAAGGTCAGTCAGTCCGAAAAATGCTGCGGAGGATAAGTTCATCCGAGTCACCAGTCTCAGAAATTGCAGGTTAACAACAGCTCAGATTAGAAACCAGGTCAATGCCACACAGAGATCTAGCAGCAGAAACATCTCTACAACAACTGTTAAGGAGACTGTGTGCAGCCGGCCTTCATGGTAAAATAGCTGCTAGGAAACCACTGCTAAGGACAGGCAACAAGCAGAAGAGACTTGTTTGGGCTAAAAAGCACAAGGAATGGACATTAGACCAGTGGAAATATGTGCTTTGGTCTGATGAGTACAAATTTGAGATCTTTGGTTCCAACCACTGTGTCTTTGTGCGACGCATAAAAGGTGAACGAATGGACTCTACATGCCTGGTTCCCACAGTGAAGCATGGAGGAGGAGGTGTGATGGTGTGGGGATGCTTTGCTGGTGACACTGTTGGGGATTTATTCAAAATTGAAGGAATACTGAACCAGCATGGTTACCACAGTATCTTGCAGCGGCATGCTATTCCATCCGGTTTGTGTTTAGTTGGACCATCATTTATTTTTCAATAGGACAATGACCCCAAACACACCTCCAGACTGTGTAAGGGCTATTTGACCAAGAAGGAGAGTGATGGGGTGCTATGCAAGGTGACCTGGCCTCCACAGTCACCTGATCTGAACCCAATCGAGATGGTTTGGGGTGAGCTGGACCGCAGAGTAAAGGCAAAAGGGCTAACAAGTGCTAAGCATCTCTGGGAACTCCTTCAAGACTGTTGGAAGACCATTTCAGGTGACTACCTCTTGAAGCTCATCAAGGGAATGCCAAGAGTGTGCAAGCAGTAATCAAAGCAAAAGGTGGCTACTTGAAGAACCTAGAAAATAAGACATATTTTCTTTTTTTCACACTTTTTTGTTAATTTATAAAATTTCCCACATGTGTTAATTCATAGTTTTGATGCCTTCAGTGTGAATCTAGAATTTTTATAGTCATGAAAATACAGAAAACTGTTGGAATGAGAAGGTGTGTTCAAACTTTTGGTCTGTACTGTACCTACCTATCTACTTAGGGTGCCAAAATACTTACCCACCTAACTGCCAGGGGCCTCAACTGCCTAAGTACCAGGGATCCTATCGATCTAAGTATCAGGAGTAGTGTTGAGCGATTTTTATCGAATAAGTTGAAATCGGCAAGGTTTTGTGACGAATTTTTCCAATTCATGCGATAATTAGGTTAAAATCTGTGCATCATCTATTAAGATCGCGCCTTTTTCGGCGCTTCCTGTAATTTTGGCGGCCAGCAAATCAGATTACAGAATAGAGCAGGGTAAGATGTGTGTGCGACGTCATGACTGGGATGTGTATGGTTGCGATTGGCTGGAAAAATCACATGACCTCGTTTTACATAGAACAGCGTTTCCTGTTTCAGCCTCAGTGTCTCTCAGCGTCTCATAGGGATAGGACCTGCGCTCTGCCTGTGGCCAAACAGTTCAGCAAAATTAGTCTAATTCTGCACAGAGAAACCTCTACTATTAGCTGTGATCCTTCCAATTTAGTTAGATCAGAGATTTGAAGATTTTATGTAGTTAGCTAGAGAATTTTAAAGCAGCATCTACCGCTGTAAATTCACGGTGGGGAGAGCGGGGGGGAGGGGGGAGCCCGCGGGCGAACACAGACAAGCTCTATTATAAAGAACACTGGATAAAGTTCACCAAGACTTAAATGTAGGCATTGTAGTGGGAAAATCTTTTTTTATTAACAGTTTGCTATTGAAATATTCCTGGATATTGGGCAGCCTGAACTTATATTGGATACAATCATTTCTAGTAAATTTCAGGTCTCCCTTTTTTTAGCTGCAAAACTCCACTTTATTATCAGTATACATTTCAGAAAAGGTGTCATTTTCAATTTTACCCATTACACCTGTGATTGTTGATATATCCAACTTGCAGTTAAAATACAATCCCGCAATCTTGTAGTCAGCACAGGTTGTTTGTTGCCAAAAAAAACCGTGTATCGTACGAAAAACATCACAGTTACGTGTTTTTGACTTTTGCGCACCCAGCATTGTTCATTGACGCAGATCTAAAGTAAATCTTAAAACAGCAATTCTATATTCACCACAGGTGAATTGAAAAGGTGCAAAAAATATTGTTTATTATACCCAAAAAACAACAGTTACGTGTTTTTTGACTTTTGCGCACCCAGCATTGTTCATTGACGCAGCATCTACGTAAATCTTAAACACAATTCTATATTTACCACAGGTGAATTGAAGGTGCAAAAAAATACCGTTTATTATATCAAAACATAACAGTTAAAGTGTTTTTGACTTTTGCACACCCAGCATTGTCATTGACGCAGCATCTACGTAAATCTTAAAACAGCAATTCTAAAATTCACCACAGGTGAATTGAAAGGTGCAAAAAAATATCGTTTATTATACCAAAACAAAACAGTTACGTGTTTTTTGACTTTTGCACACCCAGCATTGTTCATTGACGCAGCATCTACTAAATCTTAAAACAGCAATTCTATATTACCACAGGTGAATTGAAAGGGGCAAAAAATATCGTTTATTATACCAAAAAAATAACAGTTACGTGTTTTTTGACTTTTGCGCACCCAGCATTGTTTTATTGACGCAGCATCTACGTAAATCTTAAAACAGCAATTCTATATTCACCACAGGTGAATTGAAAGGTGCAAAAAATACCGTTTATTATACCCAAAAAATAACATTTGTTTTTTGACTTTTTCGCACCCAGATTGTTCATTGACGAGCATCTACGTAAATCTTAAAAAAAGCAATTCTATATTCACCACAGGGGAATTAAAGGTGCAAAAATACCGTTTTTATATCAAAACATAACATTACGTGTTTTTTACTTTTGCACACCCCGCATTGTTTATTGAGCACATCTACGTAAATTTAAAAAAGCAATTTATATTTCCCACGGGGAATTTAAAGGTGCAAAAAATACGTTTATTAAAAAACATAACAGTTTCGAGTTTTTGACTTTTGCGCACCCCAGCATTGTTCTTGACGCTGCATCACGAAATCTTAAAACACAATTCTATATTCACCACAGGGGAATTGAAAAGGGCAAAAAAAAAACCTTAATTTTTATCAAAACAAACATAGTGTTTTTTTGACTTTTGCACACCCAGCTTGTTCATTGACGCAGCAACTAGTAAACTTAAACAGCAATTCTATATTCCCACAGGGAATTTAAAGGTCAAAAAAAAAAGTTTATTTTATCAAAACAAACAGTTAGGTTTTTTGACTTTGCACACCCAAATTTTTTCATTGATGCAGCATCTAGAAATCTTAAAAAAAGCAATTTTATTCACCACAGGGGAATTTAAAAATGCAAAAAATACCGTTTATTATATCAAAACTAACAGTTCGTGTGTTTTTTCTTTTGCCATCCAGCATTGTTTTATTGACGCAGCATCTACGTAAATCTTAAAACAGCAATTTAATATTTACCCGGGAAAGAAAGGTCAAAAAATAAGTTTATTATACCCAAAACTAACGTTACGTGTTTTTTGACTTTTTGGGACCCAGCTTTTTTCTTTGACGCAGCATCTACTAAATCTTAAAACACAATTCATATTTACCACAGGTGAATTTAAAGGGCAAAAAAAACCGTTTATTATACCAAAAAAATAACAGATACGGTTTTTTGGGTTTGCCCCCCAATTTGTTTATGACACCTTTCAGTTAAATTTGAAAACCACAATTTTTTTTTTGTTTAGAGGGATTTGAGAAAAGCTGTGATTTGCCTCTTTTAATAAAAGATTTCCAAAACTATTCCATACCTTTTTCAAATTTTTTTATTTCTGAAATGGGGCGAAAAGCAGGGGGGAAAG
>JAODAL010064101.1:0-18898 GCA_025379985.1 Phyllomedusa bahiana
CCCCAAATTGTTTAAAGGCAAAAAGCATATGTAAACTTTTAACTTTGCAGAAAGTAATAAAAATGCCTTAAAATATTCTCTCTTTCTCAATATTCTGGAATTTGGCAGATATAAATAATCTTTAATCTTGGTAATCTTAATTGACCTAAAATGGATAAGGTTTATTCTGATTTCATGTCAGATAGTGAGAAAAACATGCATACATGTCTTTTTTATAGTGTATGTAAACTTCTGGTCTCAACTGTATATACAAATAAAAAAATTCTAGATAGTGCAGAAGGTAGCTGAGACATGTCAGATTTGCAGCTACAATAGATGAGTTGTAAAGGAAAATGTGACATATTTTACACTATATTTTATATACTAAATGTATTATACACTAAATTTTACACTATAAAACTTAATATTTAGTAAGTAATTTTGAAAGAATAACAAAACACATGCCAAATGATTGTGGCACACAGAGACATTTATTTATATACAGTTGAAACCAGAAGTTTACATACACTATATAAAAAGACAAACATACATGTTTTTCTCACTATCTGACATGAAATCAGAATAAACCTTACCAATTTTAGGTCAACTAGTATTACCAAAATATTTATATTTGCCAAATGCCAGAATACTGAGAGAGAGCATTTTAAGGCATTTTTATTACTTTCTGCAAAGTCAAAAGTTTACATACACTAGGATTTCTATGCCTTTAAACAATTTGGGGCAGACCATATGATGATGTCATGACTTTGAAAGCTTCTAATAGGATTAGTGGCAACATCTGAGTTAATTAGAGACATCACTGTAGTTGTATTTTAAGCACACCAAAAACACACTGCTTCTGTGTGTAACATCATGGGGAAGTCTAAAGAAATCGGCCAACATATCAGGAAGAGAATTGTGGACTTGCAGAAGTCTGGATCATCTTTGGATGCAATTTCCAAATACCGGAAAGTGTCTTGTTTGTCTATACAAACAATTATACGCAAGTACAAACAAGATGGGAATGTCCAGCTATCATACCCCTCAAATATGAACGATCTTTGGTCTGACATGTGCATATCAACCAATTAACAAAATCAAAAGACATTCTGAAGATGCTGGCAGAAGCTGGTAAGATTGACTTACCACAGTTGATACAGAACAAAGCGGTGATGTGCATCTACCCTAACCATATATGTGCGAGAACTCTGGTTGCAATGTATACATCGTTCACCACCTTACCAGTCAGGGTCAGGGCCTTACTATATATAAATAAACAAAATATAATATAAATGTATATATATATATATATATATTAATTAAAATTAAATGGGAGTGTCATTGACGTTACTTATGCATGCTACTTAAAGGGACACTTGCATCAGAAAGGAGAAATTTTGTTAAAACCATTACTTCACTTCGAATTTTCAGCAGTTTTATTTTATTATTATTTCAAAAATCCTATCTAATTTAAAATAACATAAAGTCTTGACATGGCAATGACAAGACTGATGAAAGGATAATGGAGTAATCTTTTTCTGCATGGTGGGAAGAGGGGTTGTCAGAGGGGTTTAACTTTTTTCACACTTATATCCTGCTGATAAAAATTACACCTTTAAGACAATAGTTGTTCTAGAATAGAACATTCAAGCAATCCTCTTACTGCTGTGCTCTCAGAGCTCACAAAGAGGAAGTGACAAACACAAGCAAAAAAGTAGTGTACAGAGAATAATTTTTAAAATTACTTATAGAAAAACAACCATTCAATTAAAAAAAGATCCATAAAATAGTTGCATATTACTTGTCAATATGTAAAGATTTTTTTTTTCCATGGTAATGTCTCTTTAAACCCAGACACTAATCACAATTTGGGGATCAATTTATTTTTTGTCCTGGCTCACCCATAAAAGGGTTGACACACACTCACATCTGCAATGAGGAATAAACAAAGCAGAAATGTCCATAACTAGAAATGCAATAATAATGTAGCATAAATAAAGGGATACCCCAATGAAATGTAGTAACAAACAAATAAATAAACAAAATGGTCTCTAAACAGAGTAAACAAGCAAATACATACCCATTTTAACATAAAAAATATATGTAAATACACAAATATATAGGTAAATATCAAAAAGCTTCAGAATGTTTGTTTAAAAGTACCAAAAGCAAATGTCTAAAAAGACAAAATAGCACTTTGCTAATTAAAATCTTAATACAACAGTAACAATAGTGACCAAGTATAAAGTGGTAGATATGATACAATGAGGAATGACAAAAAAGGGCAAATAATAACTTTATTAGTCATATTTAAGTCATGGAAGAATGGTTTTTGCACTAGAAAAATCAAGCTTGTCATGCTAAAAGAGCCAAAAGAAAGACTTTATATTCTGCCACAGATATATGTTAGAGAAAGTCCCTGAGAGGTTGTGAGAGGATTCTCGGTATAAGCTAATGGTAGACAGTGAACTCACTGACATTAAGTTCCAGCGTGTAGCCAGTTGCATGTAGAGAGGATGCAATGGAGTTGCTTAAGGTACAGTTTTAATGGATTTACCTTGAAGAACTGTATGCCATGCGGTCAAAACACAAATCTACATCACAGTGAAGATGAGAAGTCTGCTCACAAGATGGATGACAGAGAAGCAGCAGGACGTGATGTAAGAGAGAGGGGGGGAGAAGAGAGAACAATGCATCATGGGAAAATTGGTTAAAGGAGAAGGAACATTGATGTAAAACAATGAAAACTTTAGCCAGAGGTGGCAGCATTACATAGTATAAGAAAACATAACATTGCATAGTATACATATATGTAGCTGTTACAGCATACTCCCCGTCTGAAATCCTTGGATTTCACTACACATAAACCAACATAATGTAAATTTCTTTCTGTTGTAGAATGATGATTCTGGAACCTGAAAGACAAATGTAATAAAACAGACAACAATAACTGGAAAAACAGATGATCAGGAACAGTTCAATGGTAGATAATCCCTAGCAGGAGGTTCAGGAAAAGTCCGGTGATGAGCAATTCAGTCAATGTACTTGAAAAGTTCTTTGTAGCGTGACTACTGGTTTCAAGTTGACAACAGGGCTGGTTTTTGGAATGTCCTGTTTGTTATGAAGACATTTCAGTTCAGTATGAAAGGCACTCTGCTGCACATTACGTATCACTAACATCTCACTTAGTGTAATGTCTTCTGCAGAGAGGGGCTTGTGACACACGTGCCAACCACGACAATCAGTAATATCATCTTTAGCGTTAAAGCACTGTGAGATTTGAAATAACATTGCGATGGTGCGTACGAGCTTTAGCCATCTGGAGAAGCGTTCAAAGCGGTGACAATTCAAGCCGGACCTCCTTTCAGACTTGGTGATGAGGGTACTCACTTCAGGACGAATCTCAGGATCGTTGTCAGGGTCTTGGAGACTGAAGTCGTCTTCACCAGATGTTTCTTTATTCTCATTCAGCAAGAACTCTGGACCTGTCAGCCAAGAGATTTTGGCAAGGGCATTAACAGACGACGGTCTGGTGGCACAGTCCGCAGGGTTGAGGTGAGATGGAACATAGTGCCACTGCTTAGGTTTAGAGGATTTCCTAATCCTTTCGATGCGGTTACTGACATAGACATAGAAGCGTTTAGTTTGATTATTTACGTAACCCAGGACAACCTTGCTGTCAGTGTAGAACCGAATGTCATCCACATGAATATCAAGCTCATGCTGAATAAAGTCTGCGATCTCTACAGCAAGTACAGCGCCACAAAGTTCAAGTCTTGGGATGGTGTGCTCTGGTTTAGGAGCTAGTTTAGCCTTTCCAAACAGGAATCCCACATGAACTTTACTGCAATTGTCAATTACCTTCAGGTAGGCAGAGGCAGCGATGGTAGTTCCGGCAGGTAGTACTCGGTACACGCACAGCGACACGAGTCCTGGGGTAAGTTTGTTTACTCCCCTCCATTTCGATTTCCGCTGTCAAAATTGTATCCAATCACAGGCACCGCTACATTATTAACATGTGTATATAAAGAACAGGTCAGTACATGCCAATTATCACTATGACTAAGGGCGTGACGTACTAAGCCCGAAACGCATCAGTGTGTGTTTTTCCACATGGCTCTGTATCACCACTCCATGCCATCTGACCAGTGCCTATGTAAGTCGTTTTTTGGATTTTAACATATTGATATAATAAATTTTGTCTGATTTTATTGTTGGGTCGTGCTGGATTTTTCATCCTTAGGAGCTAATTTAGCCTTTCCAAACAGGAATCTCACATGAAATTTACTGCAATTGTCAATTACCTTCAGGTAGGCAGAGGCAGAGATGGCCTCAGTTGATGCATCAGAGAATATGTGGACTTCCCTTCTCTGGCTTGTGGTGAGAGATGCTGGAATGTAGCAACGTGGAATGTGAATCCTGTCCAAGGTGTGCAGGGATTCTTTCCAGGACTCCCACTTCCGCTGCTTGTCAAGGGGCAGTGGAGCATCCCAGTCCTCAATAGTCTCTGAGAGCTGTCTTAGTAGTAATTTGCCCTGTACAGTCAAAGGCTGTTCACTAGTGTTGAGCGATTACGTTGACCATCGACATCGGTCGATGGTCGATAGTCGACCATCATCAACAAGATAGTCGATAGTGAGCAGTCGATTATGAGCGATGACCATTAAAGTCTATGGGAGAGCAACAACACCTTCATTCTTACACCCAAACAGGGCTGAAGAAGCTGGAATTAACATCCACAACAGTCAAATGGATACGTGCTACATCTTAGGCAACACACTTAGGTTATAAAAGCCACAGAAAAAAAACACACAACATTCACTATCCCTGTCTTGTACCACAGCATGAACCTTAAACCTGCATCACCCACAAATTAAAAAGTGCCAGAAGGCAGTATGATTTGAACCATCATCTTACTTGAACTGGACATTGAATATCCCTGTCCTGGAACGCAGCATGAGCCCCAAACCTGCATGACCCCCAGATTTAAAAGTGCCGGAAAAAGGAGTCTTTCAACCACCATTTTAGTTGAACTGGACATTGACTATACCTGTCCTGGGCCACAGCATGAGCCCCAAACCTGCATGACCCCCAGATTAAAAAGTGCCGGAAAAAGGAGTCTTTCAACCACCATTTTAGTTGAACTGGACATTGACTATATCTGTCCTGTACCGCAGAATGACCATTAAACCTGTCTGACCCACAGATTCAAAAGTGCCGGGAAAAGGAGTCTTTCAACCACCATTTTAGTTTCACTGGACATATACTGTCCCTGTCCTGGGTAGCGCTTGCCCCTCCATATGAGTGCGGACTAATTGAGCTTCACTTGGAAATACTGGTGGTTAACGCTCCTGTTCCATACAGGTGCCCTTTATCTTGGCATTCTTTTTCTTATTTTACTCAACGTGCTGGAGGAAATTGTCTCTGTACTTTGTTCTCTGTCTGTGCTCCATACTCCATGTCCTCTGAATAACCTACATCTGGTCAAGTTTTCCTGTACCTCCCTTGTACAATTCAGAGGAATTTTTTTAACAGCTATTTTGTACATGCAAGTTTTTTAGTACTTTAATTCTAGAAAACACATTTTTAAAATAGGATGGAATCCCACCATGTCTTTGTTTCTCTTTTTTTCATTGTATTAAATGGGTTGTCTCAATACAGGGATTGATAGCTATGTTAAAGATCTTGCAAAAACAAGTCATTTTGCAATATGTGTCCATTAACAGTGTCCTACCTATTCCTGTTTCTGCAGCACCATCACTTGGGCCCCACCTTGAAAATTTGTGAAAAACAAATGTCTGTTAAAACAACATTTTTTTTATAAAGGCCTGTATATAGCTCATTTAAAAGAAAAAATGCCCCCAAAAATTCAAACATGCCCCTTGAGACATTTTTGGAAACAATTGTAAGAAAAAATGCTGTTAGAACAATTTTTTTTTTTATAATAGGAATTGTATATAGCTGCTTTCAAACAAAATGCCCCAAAAATTAAAAGCTGCCCCTTAACCCGGGAAAATTGTGAAGAAAAAAATGTTGTTAGAAAACAACATTTTTTATAAAAACCCCTGTTTTTTGCGCATTTAAAAGCAGCATGCCCAAAAAATTTAAAAATATTTTCTCAGCCACTGTAAAAATTTGAGGGAGAAATCCCCAACTTAGAAGCCACATTTTCTGTTCCAAAAGGCCCATGATTATTGCGTTCTCACAGCCCTTGACCCCAAAAAAAATTTTAAAAAATACTTCTCAGCCACTATTAAAAATTGTGGGGGAGAAAGCCACTTAAACACTTTCTGTCCAAAGGACCATTTTATAGCTGTTCTCACGCAACATGACCTCAAAACATTACAAGCGAAAATTTTTAAAAGATAAAGTGAGAAAATGGAATAGGGTTTTGTAAAAACCCTTTTGCGTCTTTTACAGTTCCTCACAGCAAAACCAGCAAAATGAACTTTTGGGGAAAAAAGAGAAAAAAAATTGTAGTAAGAAATGTATTTTAAAAAAAATTTTTCAAGAGGACCATTTCTGTTTTGAAGGGGAATGGGAAGTAGACCTCAACAAAACGGGACCTCGGAATTGGGGCCACAACTCATCAAATCCATCCCTTTTTCATCTTGAAGAAAGTCAAACGATCCACATTATCGGGAAAGCCGGATGCTTGTCTGAAAAACTCCTCCATTTTGTGTGAAGGTCCCTCAGATATGACGGGCGCGGGGCAGGACAACACCTCTATGGCGTACGAGCCAGCCGGGCCATCGTCCATTTGGATACCCGAATTATTGGGTCCGGAACAAAATCAAAAACATGGGTGTTGAGATCGAAAGTCGTCACCTGATTTTAAAAGGGTCCAGGGTTGGATGTGGCCCCCTAAATTGCATCTTTGGTAGGGGGTAAAAAAAGATTGCCAGGGGTCCCCCAATGGGCTTCTGCCCCCTTTCCCTGTGCTGCGCCTCCGCACGCCTTTGGCATTTACTGCTGTCACGTCCTGATGTTTTCCCCCGTGACATTTGGGGAACGGAAGCAGAGAAAACAATGTCTCCCTTGATCAATCAGCAAGGTCTCCTTTTCCTGCTTTTTATCTCATTTGGGTGGGTGGAAGGGAAAGTGCTGAGTTTTGTTTTGTACCTTTTGACTAGGGGGGGGCCACCCAAAAAACTTTGTTCATTTTTGAGGGCCTTAATGCAGGACTTTGGTGGGGGAAAGGCAACCAAGGGCTCTGGGGAGATGGGGCCTTGATTTCCAAGCCTCGGGGGCAGGGGGACTGCAAACTGATCTTCCCCCATTTTCCTCCTCCGCCCCAAAATTTGCGCCAACCTCTTTCCCAAGGAAGGGGGTCGGGAACGTCGGGGCTAGGAAACCTCCTTTCCCCCCCCTCCCCCCGCCCTCCGGCACAAGCTTCAAACGCCCTGACTTTCCTGAGATGATGCACCCTGAGAGCTGATCGCCACCTTTCACTACTCGGACCCCGAACCACTGCCCAATGAACCGATGAAATTTTTTGAAACGTCGGGCCTTTTGGATTTGACGGAAAAAGGCTCCGTGTCCGCATCTGTGTCCTCTCCTCCTCCATCCTGGCGGGACCCTTTGTTTCAGAGTGTCCAAAAGACGTTCCCAAACAAGACACCCCCAATGCCATGCTGACAAGGGGATTGTCCGCACTGACCCTTTTGGGGGCTTCTTTTAAAAGGGAAGGGGGCAGGCTCTTTCCCCCCCACTCTCGGGTGGCTCAAACCCTGGGTCCGCACCGCGCTTTTCGGGGCCATTGTCATTCGACTGCAAAAAGGCATTGCGTGTTCCACAATCGCGGGGAAGGGTGGATTTCCAGGGTTTTCCACGTCAACAAAGAGACCCGGTTTTACGGGGGGGGGCGAGCTACCGCAACGCAGCCAGGAGGGACGAAGAGGGGGGCAACGGCGGAAATGCGAACTTAGACTTCGAGCCTTCCTCAGCAGGCAGTCCAACCCGGGAGCCTTTAGAAAATTTTTGGGACAAGTTCAGACACTGCCAGGCAAGGGGGGGTGCTCCGCCCACCCACTTAAGGGGGGGCCCAGATTTCGCCCCCTTAAAAGGAACCCCGCCTGGCACAAGGTTTTTTGCACCCGCCAGCGCTCGGTCTCGTTTTCGGAGAGCCCCCACGCCCTTTACCTGTGTGGGGACGGTCCCAAACGATTAAAATTTTAACACGGCCCGGGTTTTCTCTTGGGGACGGATGCCTGCGGGTTTGAAAAGCAAAGCCAGCCGGGCCACCGCCCCCCGAGCAACCACCCCGCCCCCCAGGAGCTGGGCAGGATATAGGGCCCTTTGGGCCTGTTACATCCATTGTGGGTGGTCAGATGGCTTTTTTCCGGGGACAGATGAGACAACGCCTTTTAAATTTTAGTGACACGTGGCTGGGCCGGGCAGGGGGCGGCTTTTCTGGCAAAAAAAACCTGCTCGGCACTGGTATTGGGGGCAGGCAAGGGGCCCTAGTGGCGAACCCCCTCTTTGGGCCACCAGCGAAAACAACATTTTCCCAAGGCCCAAAAACTAGCAATGCGCATTTCAGGCTTTTTCTTTGGGGTGGTTTGGGTTAAAGTGTTTTTCTTCTGCCCCAAACCTGGAAGACAGAAAAGGGGGTGCTAGACTGGCGCTGTACGGCGGCAGGGCGTCAAACGGGGGAAGGAAAGGGGTAGGGGTGGGGCTTGGTGGGCTGTGGTACTCGGGCGACGGTGGGGGCGAAGCGGGGGCTGATCCCCATCATGACTCTTTGGGAAAATGGGCAGGGAGGAACCCTTGGGGGGGGCGGAGGAGGAGGAGGCGGAGACAGAGGGTGACAGTGGTTGGAGGTCCGGCGTCAGTCTGGCCTTTTATGGCCAAGTGTTGCCTCCATTTCAACTCATGCATTCGCTGCATGTGACTAGACATGTTGGTGGTGGTTAACCACCTAAGGTTCTTGCCTCTATTTATGCGTTTACGGCATAGGCGGCATATGACATCGCTGGGTAAATCAGAGGCTTGGTCAAAGAAGGCCCAGGCTTGAGAGGTCCTGGACCTTTTTGACGGCGATAAGCGAGGAGCGGGGTTTGCGCTGACCGTGACTGGCGGAATCATATCAGCGGACTTCTGCGACCGCCCTCTCCCTTTTTGAGGCGGAAACCGTACTGACACTACCCCATCGTCTTCCTCCTCGTCCAGTGATGAAGCGCTCGCAAGCAAATTCTGCTGAAAAGACCACGTTGGATCCGCAATGTCGTCATCATCATTATCAACACAGGTGACTTGGTCGTCCTGACATTCTGCATCCAGGAGCTGCGGGCTACAAGCAAGAGGGACTGCAAGGCGTTGCCGACCGTCCGGGTTTTTTGCCGATTGACCGGCTTCCTTCTCCTCCTCTGATGGCATCAGTAACTGGGTGTCAGAGCAGAGAAAATCATCTCTTTGGCCTCTTGATCTTTTAACTTGCCTTCTGACCGCAACCGCATTTGTCATCAAAGAGGTCTTCAGAAAATGGATTATCCACAGTGGTGGGTACACGAGTTGACATTTGGGCTGCTTCATGTTGGACGGATGCTGGTGATGCTGATGACGACATTTGTGGCCGTGACTGGGAGGACGAGGAGGTAAGACTGCTGGATGCAGGTTGCATTAACCACTGAAGGACAGATTGGCGACGCTGTTCATTACTGAGATTCACAGGGCTCTGACCCAGCGATGACAGGCCTGACGGTCCTGCAACTGACGATCCGCTGGCATGCGTGTTGTCGCCAGCACTGGAAGGAGCACCTTCTCTTGTACCGCTTCCTCCATGTCCTACCCCCCTCTTTGCTCGCTTACCACCTGAATTTCGCTCCATGTTCAGAAATATAAAAATTTGAGAAGGTATGGAAGAGTTTTTGAAAGTCTCTTATTAAAAGACGGCAAATCACAGCTATTCTCAAATCCCTCAAATCAAAACAAAATTGCTGGATTCAAATATAACTGCAAAGTAGATCTATCAACAAAGCTGGCCTGCGCCAAAGTGAAAAAACACGTATCTGAAATGTATTCGGATAATACAAGGTATTTTTGGCACCTATGAATTCACCTGTGGTGACTACAAAATTGCTGGATTCAAATTTAACTGCAAAGTAGATCTATCAACAAAGCTGGCCAGCGCCAAAGTGATAAAATACGTATCTGAAATGTATTCAGATAATACAAGGTATTTTGGCACCTATCAATTCACCTGTGGTGACTATAAAATTGCTGTCTTCAAATTTAACTGCAACGTAGATCTATCAACAAAGCTGGCCTGCGCCAAAGTGAAAAAACACGTATCTGAAATGTATTCGGATAATAAAAGGTATTTTTGGCACCTATCAATTCACCTGTGGTGACTACAAAATTGCTGGATTCAAATTTAACTGCAAAATAGATCTATCAACAAAGCTGGCCTGCGCCAAAGTGAAAAAACACGTATCTGAAATGTATTCGGATAATAAAAGGTATTTTTATCACCTTTCAATTCACCTGTGGTGACTATAAAATTGCTGTATTCAAATTTAACTGCAAAGTAGATCTATCAACAAAGCTGGCCTGCGCCAAAGTGAAAAAACACGTATCTGAAATGTATTCGGATAATAAAAGGTATTTTTGGCACCTATAAATTCACCTGTGGTGACTACAAATTTGCTGGATTCAAATTTAACTGCAAAGTAGATCTATCAACAAAGCTGGCCTGCGCCAAAGTGAAAAAACACGTATCTGAAATATATTCAAATAATACACGGTATTTTTGGCACCTATCAATTCACCTGTGCTGACTACACCATTGCTGTTTTCAAATTTTACTGCAAAGTAGATCTATCAACAAAGCTGGCCTGCGCCAAAGTGAAAAAACACGTATCTGAAATGTAGTCGGATAATAAAATGTATATTTGGCACCTATCAGTACACCTGTGCTGACTACAAAATAGCTGTATTCAAATTTAACTGCACAGTAGATCTATCAACAACGCTGGCCAGCGCCAAAGTGAAAAAACACGTATCTGAAATGTATTCGGATAATACAAGGTATTTTTGGCACCTATCAATTCATCTGTGGTGACTATAAAATTGCTGTATTACATTTTAAGTGCATGCTGCCTCAATGAACATAGCTGTAGTGCTCCAATGTCAAATATCCCGTATCTGTTATGTATTCGTATAATACTAGATATTTTTGGCACCTTTCAATTCACCTGTGGTGACTATAAAATTCCTGTATTCAGATTTAAGTGCAAGTTGCCTCAATGAACAAAGCTGTAGTGCGCCAAAGTCAAAAAACACGTATCTGTTATGTATTTGTATAATACAAGATATTTTTGGTACATTTCAATTCACCTGTGGTGACTATAAAATTGCTGGATTCAGATTTAAGTGCAAGCTGCCTCAATGAACAAAGCTGTAGTGCGCCAAAGTCAAAAAACACGTATCTGTTATGTTTTCGTATAATACAAGATATTTTTGGCACCTTTCAATTCACCTGTGGTGACTATAAAATTGCTGTATTCAGATTTAAGTGCAAGCTGCCTCAATGAACAAAGCTGTAGTGTGCCAAAGTAAAAAAACACGTATCTCTTATGTATTTGTATAATACAAGATATGGATAATGCTTGTTCCCGGTTGTTAGGAAGCATGGCTCTTTCAGCCCGGAAGGGTAAGGGTGCAACCCAATGGTTGGATTGATCCTTGAAGCATTCTCTGTCCATTATTTTGATAAACTCTTTATCTTCTATGGACAAGGCTACTCTGTTTCATCTTGTGTTGTGAGAAACACTGCTCCTCCTAAGTAATCATAAGGCGTAGGAATGATGTCTGGTGCCTTACTGAAATTAGAAAGATGCTCCTTTACCTCGTAATGATGAGGGCATGGCTTGAAGTGGGTTGTGCAACCATTGTTGAGCACAAAGGTTTTAAAGGAGTTCACTTGAAACGGTTTAAGATTCCTATCCAAACACACATTGCCGATGATTACCCAGCCTAGGTCAAGTCTTTGTGCGTATGGGGCATCATCTGGACCATTGCATTGTTGACGTACCTTATGGACTCTCAGAATGTCTCTCCCGAGCAAGAGAAGGATGTCGGCGTTCATGTCCATAGAAGGAATCTCCTTTGCTAGGTGTCTCAAGTGGGGATGATGATAAGCAGCTTCAGGAGTCGGAATTTCTTCTTTATCATCAGGTATCTGGTCACATTCAATTAACGTTGGTAGGGATATTTGGATATTCCTGTTAATTGGAGAAATGAGGTATCCAGTGGCTCTTCTGCCAAGGGTCTCTATGCGACCAGAGCAAGTGTTAAGGGTGTATGGTATTGCTTCTCCCTTTATACCGAAGATCTCAAAGAACTTAGGCTTTGCTAGAGACCTGTTGCTTTGTTCGTCTATTATGGCATACATCCTGGTGGCCTTTTCTGATTGCCCTTCTGGATAGACACTCACTAGACACACCTTGGCACAACACTTGGGACCATCCTCTTTGTGGCATACTTTGTGAGGAGACAGTGGTAGTAGCTGAAACTTGAGCTGATGGCTCCCCGCCATGCGTTGTGACGGCTTTAGATGTTGCTTGAGGCTGTGGGTTGTCAGGAGAAGAGGTAGGATGCATAGCTGCAACATGTTTGTCACTACTGAATTCAGTACACTTGATGACAGCCTTACAGTCTTTTGCAAAATGGTTTGAAGAAGCACAACACTTGTAACACACTCCTAGTTCCTTAAGCGTGTCTCTGCGTTCTTGCAAAGTCTTTGCCCTAAGCCCACGACATTCCTTCAGTGGATGAGGTCTTTTGTGGATAGGACACGTACGATTGGGGTCTTTGTCTTTATGGACAGGAGCGTCCTGTCTAGTGGTGTAGGATGCAGTGATTGGGAAGTCTGTCTTCCTAACAGATACTGTTCCTCTCAAGTCTCTACATTTGCTTGTTTGGTTTTCATACCTTGAGCATGATGATGAAGCTGGTAGAGTAGATTCTGTGAAGTCAAAACTGGGATCGTACTTCTTCCGAGCTTGGTCACTGATGAATCTGGAAAAATATGAGAAGGGTGGAAAGGACACGTTGTGTTCTCTTTTGTATCTGGAGCCCATGTCTGCCAATTTTTCTTGCAGGCCATATGGTAATTTGGACACTACTGGATTAACACCATGAGCTGTATCAAGGTAAATCAGTCCAGACAGACGTGGATCCATTTTAGCCAGCTCTAGCTCCTTTAGTAGGTCGCTCAGGTCTTGAAGCTTGCGGTTGTCCTTGTAGGTGATCGTTGGGAAGGTATGAAGTCTCTTAAATAAGGCACTTTCTATAGCTTCGGAACTGCCATAAGTCTGTTCAAGTCTTTTCCATGCAGCAGCAAGACCTCCTTCTGAGTGACCCGCATGAACTGCTCTTAATGTCTTTACTCGTTCCGCAGAATCTGGGCCTAACCACTTTACAAGCAAGTCAAGCTCTTCCTTGGCAGTGAGGTTAAGATCATTGATTACTGCTTCGAAGGTAGATTTCCAGGCTCTGTAATTTTCAGCATGGTCATCGAACTTTGAGAGGCTAATGTTTATCAGCTCCCTGCGTATCATATATCTAGCAACGTCTGACATGTCTGATCTCCCACCTCGTGTCACCAGATTACCTTGTGATATCCCTGGGGCGTGAAGATTCTCAGGCATATGGAGCTGAGATGAATCAGGATGAAATGATGTAGCATAAGGGTTAAGCTGCGGTTTAGTCTCTAGAGGATCTGCTTGTGTGATGCTGGAAATTACCTTGTTCTGGGTAGGTGGCATCCACTGATGCTTCTCAGGTACAGCAGTGTGGTAGGTTTGAAGTGGCCTTGGTGCATATGACATAGCAGGTGGTGCAGGAGGTGATTGCTTTAGCACGTAGTTGGCGGTGCGGTCAGCTGGGTCTTCCACTTTTGCAGGGATGGAGCAGTCTAGGTTAGTGTCTTGGCCTAATGCTAGTTTGAAAACCTTTAGTTTTGCTAAGGTGGCTCCTTTCCATTTGGAGAATCTTTAGTTGGGCCGCTGTCTCTGCTTCTGCCTTCGCTGGCAAAGGAACTTCTGACGCTAGCTTCTTCTGCTTCAGCACGGATTTCTATCAGCTTGTCATGCAATGTTGACCTTCTGGAGCGGGAAGTTCTTGAAGATGACAGCGTACATTTGGTTGAGGCAGACTGATGAGACCTTACTTCTTGCAGGTGTGCGATGCGGAGTTCTGCCTTATCTTTGGCGCCTTTCACTACGGCATCTTTTGTTTGGAGTAAGGTTTCTCTCTCAGCTAGTTCTGCTGTGGCATCATCAAAATCAGCGTTACTCAGGAATGTGATATACTTAGCAGACAGCCGCTGGTAGCGTTCATAGGTGGCAGATAAGCGATTCAATGTTGTGGTTAACGTTGCTGCGTCACTGTCATAGCATGAGATGGCTGCTATATAGTGTTCAGTTCTTTGCCATAAATCATCAAGATTATCACGGAACTCTTCATTAGTTATTTCAAAGTTCTCTCTAAGCTTTGGCGTGGCTTTGCTGACACGTTTAGATCGTGCAATTTGTTCTTCCCGGAACATGGACTCTGTTTCCTGCACATCTGAGTCTTTGGTGCCACGATGCATTTTGCTAGATGCAGCGACAGAGGACCTTTCAGAGCCTTTTGTGGACATGTTAATCCCTGTTTATGTGGTACTGACTCTTTAAGATGGAGCTGCAGCTTGTGCACGCTGGTTAGGACGCTGTGTGCTGCTAAGATGGAGGACAGCTCTGTGCTTGCTTGCAGACTGTGTGGGTCTTGCAGGAACTGCAGATTCAGCTGTGTTTTGACTATTCTGCCACAGATATACGTTAGAGAAAGTCCCTGAGAGGTTGTGAGAGGATTCTCGGTATAAGCTAATGGTAGACAGTGAACTCGCTGACATTAAGTTCCAGCGTGTAGCCAGTTGCATGTAGAGAGGATGCAATGGAGTTGCTTAAGGTACAGTTTTAATGGATTTACCTTGAAGAACTGTATGCCATGCGGTCAAAACACAATGCTACATCACAGTGAAGATGAGAAGTCTGCTCACAAGATGGATGACAGAGAAGAAGCAGGACGTGATGTAAGAGAGAGGGAGGAGAAGAGAGAACAATGCATCATGGGAAAATTGGTTAAAGGAGAAGGAACATTGATGTAAAACAATGAAAACTTTAGCCAGAGGTGGCAGCATTACATAGTATAAGAAAACATAACATTGCATAGTATACATATATGAAGCTGTTACAGCATACTTTATATGCAGTGATTATATCAGTAGTTCTCTATAAACATAAGAACATTACACAAAATAGGTAACATAGAAATATAATACAGGAACATGTGAAAAAATATTCTTCTCTTTTGGTACAGAATATTATTGAGCCCTTAAGGACTTGGTTACTTTTTCACTTGTTTTATTATTTCTAAGCCTCCAGAAATACAAGTGTTTCATTTTTCCATTGAAAATGTTTGTTTTTGTGGAGCAAGTTGTATTTTTAAATGCACCATTTTGGGGTACATACAATAAACTAAATACCTTTGTTTGGAGAGGGTGGAGGGACTTATTGGAAAACTATTCTGCCAGTTTGTTCTTCTTCTTAATGGCATGTTAAATTTATTCTGTCTTTTTGAGATTATGGAGCTACAAAATATATGTGTTTTTTTAATGTTCTGCTGCTTTTGTGCAATAAAAGCACTATTTTTAAATAATGTGACAGAAGTAACAGAAGTAAATGAAGGCTTATTTTTGTGAGATGGGTTGTAGTTTTCAGTCCATTTGTATGAGAAGGAGATGCAGAAAAAGGAAGTTCTTTCATTTTCAGTACATATAAGTTAAAAAAATATATCTTCACATTCTAAAATAGTGAAAACTAAAACACTGAATGGTACACACTAAATTGCATATACTGTAAATAATATGCAATGAGTGCAAGTAAAACTTATGCTAAACACACATTCATCTACATGTGAATAATACAATTCTTGTTTTATGACATTCTAGTTTCATTTCATTTATAGTTTACAGAAATTAATCAAATTATTATTCAGAGGAAACCAGTTGTCATGATGATTTATTTTTCTATAAAACGTGCCTTCAAGCATGAATTTGCCACCCTGAAAATGGGTATCTTAAAATGATAATTTCTTGCATATTTTTCATGAAACTGCACTATATTCAATAGATTAAATCATTCATTCAATAAATACATGTTTATAGAAAATTAAGTTTATATATATTTAATCAAAAATGTAAGCAATAAAGCAATTTCCCAAAATATTTAATGTGTTCAAACTATACATTTTCATTTCCTGTTTTGATTAAATTAATCGCAGCTTTTTTTTTTTTTTCTTACAAAGTGTTAAAATAATACTAAATTACAAAAGAACAGAAACTTGTGTTAGGAGAGGGCAACTTTCCAGGATAGAATTGCCAGCAGTGATTTTCCAGCAGGCTAAATGGATGACCACAGAAACAACGGAGGGTAAGTACAGAAGTCTGCTACATCTGCTGTCTGAAGTCAAGGCTACCTCTTGGTCTTCATCAGAGCCTGTCGTGAAGCAGGATGGTCTTAGCTGCAAAGAACCCAGGTTACTCCAACACGGAGGTGCAAAACAGGACAAAAAATAAGACAATACAAACACCAAATAAAGGAGAGGAGTCAGACAAACCGGGGTCATAGCCCAAAGGGATTGCAGTACCAGATTGTGAAGTTGAGGATAGCGGAAAACCAACACAGATTCCAAGAAACAGAGAATTCAAGACTAACAACAAAACAGTTAAGGAAGCCAGGTAACAAATGCAGAGATAATGACTGGTTTTAAATCAGCCAATGATTGCACAGAGGTGAAGTCATTCAGGGTTGCTCCAAAGCCAGACTGAGGCTGGACAGCAGACTTTAAAGGGCCACACACTAACACTTAGCCTACCAACCTCCTACTATTCTTCTATCGATATTTCCCGAGGTCTTAAAAAGTCTTTGATCATCTGATTTCATCGATGTTGTTGCAACGTCTGTGTATGCTGGCACCCACTCTAATCGCCAATGTGCTGGCGAAAGAATCAGACAGCAGAGCCATATGGTCCACCATAAACCTTTTAGGCCATTTTGGATTTTTACTTTAAAGTCTGTGATAACATCAGGTCTGAATAAACCAATGGATTTTGAGTGTTTTCTTTAACCAGCTCCTGATCAGACACATTTTCCTTCTTTGTAGTACATGACGGTTTGAACCCTGTAAAGGTTTCTTGCTCGTGATTACACTACAATTTTTTTTACCTTTTTTCTGTGATATGTTAGGCTTTTTTAAAAAAAAAAAATCTATCTATCTATCTATCTTAAAAATTTTAAAAAGCGGCTCATCCAAAAAAGAAGAAAAATCAATGGGTGCCAGCGAACAAAATACCCCTGTCAATGGTCTAAAATGGTTACTAGAAAAAGAAAATTGCAGCACTCCCAAATGATGAAAAAAGCTTAGGGCTTTATTCCATGTCCAAATGAGCCTTTTTCAAGCAATAAATGGGTGGATACAATGGGCCACATGTATGAAACTGTTTGGGTCTAAAACTCACTCTTTTGCCCATAGTAACTTAAAAGTGAGTTTTAGATCTAAACAGGTTCATACATGTGGCCCAATGTGTTTATATAGGAAGTGACAAAATTCAAATGCAAATGAGTGATTACCATATCATAAATTATGAACATGATTATAGTGCAAAATATAACAATATAATTAGAGATGGGCGAATTTCTCAAAAATTAGATTTGCCAAGTTTGCCGAATTTTCCGACAAAAATCGTTTCGACCCGAATTTATTCGTGGAGAATTGCGTAAAAAAACAGCTATTTTCTGGCTGCAGAATGCCTGTAGGGTGTTGTAGAACGTTGTGCCATGTTCAAATATGCATAGGGAGTGTGGTTTGGTCTTCATACAATGCTGTGTTTTAGTATGACACGCACATGACAGCCACTGCTCTTAGAATCGCTTCACTCTTCAATTCACTTACAGGGGCAAAACTGACCAAATAAGTGAAGCTGGAACGCAGCCTGGCAAGATAATGTTAGCGCCATCTTGAAAGAACAGAGCTGAGGGCCAAGATCATACTTTAACATCACGGAGCGCACTCCTTTTACACCGACATCAGAAGATTCAACAGATTATGACAGAACCTGTTCTGTTAAATGCTGATACATGTAGAAACCCCCCGAAAGAGTGGAGAGGGTGTGGGCAGTAATTCTGCGTTGATGTCACTGATCATGTTGCCCTTCTTTTCATCTATCAGTGTCCGCTTTCAATCGATCAATAATCCATCAGTATTGCTAAAGCCAAAAACAAACAGGAGTTCATCCAAAACAGAGATGACCAGTAAATATGATATTTGCATGTCTTGTGTGCTCTGTATCCACTCCTGCTTTTGGCTAGCTAATCATCAGACAATCCTGATCCTTTTCATTCCTTTTGACAGATGAAAAGAAGGGGAAAACCAAAGATAGTGGCAACGTCATAGAGTGGTGGAGGGTGGAAACAGCATTAGGAAACCACAGGGTGTTCCAGTGAGACAGTGGTCAGTTGGCAGCAGCATGAGTAGGCCACAGAGTGGCACAATGACAAATTCTGGAGGTGGCAGCAACATCAGGAGCCCACAGAGTGGCACAATGACACAGTGTGGAGGTGTCAGCAACATCAGGAGCCCACAGAGTGCCACAATGACACAGTGCGGAGGTGGCAGCCACATCAGGAGCCCACAGAGTGGCAGAATGACACAGTATGGGGCTGACAGCCACATCAGGAGCCCAAGAGTGGCACAATGACACAGTGCGGAGGTGACAGCAGCAGCAGCATGAGGCCAGAGAGTGGCACAATGACAAATTCTGGAGGTGGCAGCAACAACAGGAGCCCACAAGTGGCACAATACACAGTGTGAAGGT
>JAODAL010064102.1:0-18898 GCA_025379985.1 Phyllomedusa bahiana
ACCAGCACCCACAATCTTGCTGGGACCATGGCCCCCACCAACAGATCACTCCCATAGTTTCTATTCACTGACATGCTATCCTAATGATTTTTTTTTTATTTCTAGCTTATGTTTAGTCTTTACACATGTTTAGCTTAAAGTTCCGTAATGCGCCAAATACTCAGGCAAGGCGCGTCGAGCCTTAGACGCCACTTTTGAGCGCACAAAAATCACTTTCATAGATTCTGCCGCATTTTACACTAAGAACCAGATAAGAAAATTCACTTTGTCTTGTTTATTATCATACATGTCTCCACTAGTTTTGCCGACCCACATTCATATATGTGGTGCAACACGCCTCCAGAACGCCCCCACACATGTTTGGCACAAGTGTTGGATCTGTCGAATAATGCCTTCAAACATGTTCATTTGATGCGCAAAACATCTCATCATTCACTTTCGTGCATTTAACGCCCGAAAAAGGCGAAAAAACCTGTCATACATGTCTCCCAAAATGTGGGTTTTAGTAAATAAATGTATTAATAATTTGACAACAGGGTGATGCCATTCCAAATATAAATAGGATGTGGCCATGAAACAAAGCCACCACTATTTGGAGACTTGTGAAATATCATAATATACTTACAGATGCAATAAACTTCTGTGGCAGAGTGACCTTAGGTTGCAGGTGTCTGCCACTAGGTGAGGTACAGCAAGTACTCCATGCACCACCGAAGCCAGCTATTTTAAGAGACATGTGCGATCGGGTTTTTTACCGTTTTCTATCGTAAATGCGCCTACAATGTCTAATGCGCCTAATGAATGTGTTAGGTGCATTGTTCATAAAACTCAACACTTTCTAATGCACCTAACATGAGGGGCGTTTTGGGAGCGTTCTGAAGGCTTGTCACACCACACTCGTAGTATTAGACACATATATGAATGTGGTTCAACAAAACTAGGCGCATTACTGCTCAAAGAGGCAGACTTATTTCAATGTGGTCTTCCTGAGCCTGAGGAGTCGAAGTGGAACTAGATTTACTGCTAGGGAAAAAAATGTGCAATATTTCTAAACTTACACCAGTACAATAATAAAAATTTATTTCTGATTATTATCAATCTATATAAATTAAATTATTTAAATGTAATAAAAAATGTTATCATATAAAATTAATATAAAAATATATATCACAAAAATATAAAAATATTTCCTATAAAATGTATTTAAATTTAATAGACTCTAAAACTAATTTTACCTTAAATAACCCACTGATTATGTTGTTCAGATTTTTACATTTTTAATTTTTGCTACATTAAATTTATTTTTGCTGCTCTCAACCTTTACTCTACATACAGCAAGAGCCAGCACACCACAGGTCTTGTTGAGACCTGTGGCCAACCAAGCAAGATCAGTTCCATAGTTTCTATTCACTAACATGCTATTCTAATGACTTTTCTTTTATTTCCAGCCTATCTATAGCCTTTATACATGTAAGGTGCATTACTAATGCGCCTAAATTTTGTAATGCGCCTAACACATAGGCGAGGCGCGTCGAACTTTAGACCTCATTTATAATCACACAAAAACACTTCCATACATTCAGCCACATTATACACTGAAAACGAGACTCAACAATTCACTTCAAAGCTCCTTACTTCATACATATCTCCCTGAATGTTTTTAGCCATACGTTGCTGACACATATAGCTAGCATGGCTGCTATGCGGTTATTATGGCTGGCTTTTCCTGGAATGGTGAAACCGTTCCCGCATTCGAGGTCACAATTTTGGAAGGTCCCTGGAGACCTATAAAAAGCCTGGTACTGCAGATGATCTTGGGGCACTTTTGTTACCTGGAAGTTGGGAGCAAAGAGCTCTGGCCGCCAGAGGCTTGAGGGAAGCCTTTACTGTAGGGTGACTGTATTTAAGTGTATTGTGGTACTGGGTGTTAAAGGGGTCGTCTCGCTACAATGATTGGGTTTTAATTAAAAGATCTTTAAAAAACAAGCAGCTTTGCAATATATGTTCATTACTGAACATTACTGTCCTACTGATTTTGAGTTATCCCTGGTAGTAGGAGTGCATCAGCTACTCAAATCACTATAGCAGCCAACATGTTGATTTTTCTCTCACTGGCTGCCAGTGCTGTTGACTCATCAGCTTCTCAATACAGGTTGGAGCACAGAGCCCCTCCCGCACAGTATGTGATGCTTCTGTAGGGGAGGGGGAGGGCTCTACTCCCGGTGTGTAGCTGTGCTGCCTGGATTAACCCTGTGTGTGCCTGTTCCCTCCTGCTCTCTACACAGATTGAGGAGAGCAGAGGTGAGGCTGATCTGTGGTCAGTACGATGTGACAGCAGTGAAGTGTGTTACTATAATCATGATGTGTCTGTGGAGCTTTGACTATACTAATAGAACAGATCAGGGGGGCAAGTGAACAGTTCATATCCCTCCCTGCTCTGCTGTGTTAGTGACACATGTGATTATAGTAACTCACTTCACAGCTGCCCTGCGTCTGTTCTGATGGTAGGACAGTGTTTGTGTTTGTTGGTGCTTGAGATGTCCATGGAGATTTGTATGCTAAGCAGGGGGTATAGAAACACTTGCATCCCCCCTGCTCTGCTATTAGCATACACAGCTTCACAGACCTCTCCACACTCATAGATCAGCCCTCTCCTGTCTCCTGACTCTGTGGAGAGGAACAGTAAGAGCTCAGCCACAGCACAGTGCAGCTGATCCAGCAGTGAGCAGCAGACCTAGGCAGGCACACACAGGGTTAAGCCTGGCAGCAAACCGCCCCCCCCCCCCCTGTATAGAAGTTACTGCAGGAGAGCTGTCTGTGTGCTGAGGGGAGGGGGAAAAGGGTGAGGAGAAGAGGCAAACAAGAAGCACACCCCTGAATTCGAAGATCCTATGCTACCAGACACACTGAGGTAGGCTGAAAGCCTGTAGTGAGACAACTCCTTTAAGTCCAGATTACACATTACAGAGGGTCTCTCCGACGGCCTGAGGGTTTTGTTTGTATTTTCCTTTGCCTCAATAAAGCTGGCTGAGGCCAGGTTAAAGAGAATCCCAATGTCGGAAAGTTGGTGTGCCAATACCATTTACGAAAGATAGTGATCTAAAAAAAAACCTTAGACTGTCCATAATGGCAGCTGGGTGAGTCTCACATTTCAGAATCTGTCAATATTGACAGTACAAAACTACATTAATGAAATACAGCTAACACTTTTTAAGATATGTGACAACAGAAAGATTTTCTTAGACAAATTGCCCGTCCTGTGGCTTGGGTTGTGTGATATGTTTTTCATATATTCTGCAGTAGATTATTACTTAACAATGAGGCAACAGTTATACATGTACATACAGTATTTATTTTATTATAACAGAAAAGCTTTAACACATTAGAACTATTAGACACATACTGTATATAAATGCAGGTCACCAAAAATAGATCATCACTGCTCAAACAGGCAGACCTATTTCAATGTAGTCTGTCTGAGCCTGAGGAGTCAAAGTGTAGCTAGATTTGCTATTAGGGCACCAAGCAACTTCCCAATTCTTGTTCTGTCAATTTGTGACCCACATACAAATTTACTAAGATAGTCTGATGCTAATTAATCAATCAGATCACTGAAGCTAGTGATAGGAATAAAGTCATTTCAAAGAATGCACAGTTCAACTCATTACTTAAACATTATGGGCCACATGTATGAAAACTGTCAAGATCTAAAACCCACTTTGTTGCCCATTGCATCCAATAAGAGCACCCCTTTCATTTTAACAGAGCACTATTTGAAATTATAGAGGTGCTCTGATTGTTTGCAATGGACAACAAAGTGGGTGAGTAAATCTAGTCAACCATCTTAATTTTTGAGAGCTATCATTGTAGACATCGCAAACCAGACACAAAAAGGTTTGCAGTCAATGCTGGGGTGATACAGTAATTCTCAATAAAGGAGACAGTCATCTGCATTTACACATGGGGAGACATGTATGAAAGAAGGCGCATCGAAGTGAATTTTCGCGTCTATTTTTCAGTGTAAAACGCGCCTCAAACTAACAAAGTGTTCTTTGTGCGCTCATTAAAGGGGTTTTGCCACAATCTCATTTCATACCTCCTGCATCCAGCTCTTCAGCTCTGTGTGCTCAGAAGGGGGCGTGTGTGATTTGTTTGAATTGCATATCATGTGACCCAGCAGAATGACATCACCATGTCTTTCCTCTATGTAGTCAAAGAAAGGTCTGTTTATGTAAAGCATTGTGAGTAGCTGAGAGGTAAAGTTTTTGCCTCCTGGCACAAGGGTCCTCGGTTCAAATCCCTGCAGGAACCAAACTTGTGGATTTTTTTTTCTTTTTAACAATGCACATACCTCATTGAGGTTTCGTTTTTATTTATTTGCACTGTTTGACTAATTACTAAGGAGTACAGAGGACGGGAGTACAACGACAGCACCTGGGGTTTGAACACTCAGTAACTGCCCGAGAGGAGAGGTGATGTCTGAGCATGTCTGACCAGGACTGAGGAGTTCTCGTCCCTGGTCGTGTCCCCTGGAATCGAGCTGTAAACAATGGATCACTAAAGGAGCAGCTAAAAAAAATGGTGCAGAATTTTTAATAATGATGAATGGTGAAAATGTTTATTATGTAATTTGCAAGCTTCCCACGTCAATTTTACTTTGTGGCAAAACCCCTTTAATAGTGTCTAAAGTTCAAGGAGCTTTGTCTGTGTGGTTGGCGCATTATGGAACTTTTGCACATTAGTAATGTGCCATATGTTTATTTGACATACAGCAATATCTGGCACACCACAGGTCTTTCTGAGACTTGTGGTGCAACAAGCAAGATCACTACCATAGTTTCTATTCACTAACATGCTATTCTAACACCTTTTATTTTATTTCTAGCCTGCCGTGATGTGTTTGTAATCACTGATAATACTAGACTAACTTAAAAAAATACACAATTGAGAACGGGATATATGGTACTTCTACAGATGTCCTAACATGGACATTGTACTCCTTTCCCTATATAGCTTCAGAAGACTCCAGTAGTGTTAAGGTCATTTGGACTTTTCTTCATGTTATCACCCCTTTTATCAATCAGAAAGCATCCAATTGCTCATCCAAGCTGTTGTTTTATACTTCATAGTTATTGCACTCGTAGATGATCAGGGCAGGTCTAGGAGATCAAAGATTTCAGTAACCAACTTATGACAAAAGCGGTAATCATTGACACTGCCACATTTAAAGTCACTGAGCTTTTGAGAATAACCCACACAACCACCATTTACTTTTCTACAGCAACTGTATGACCGGTGTGCAATAGGTATGGTTGAAGCACCTGAATTCACTCTATAGGAGGGTTGTCCACAGACTTTTGTTTACAGTACATGGTTTTAATATATCTAGAGATGGGCAATTGATTCTAAAGAAGTGGAATTCGTTTAGAATTTCAGGAAAACTTCGGTTCTGAACGAAGTCGAACTTTGGGGTACTTCGGGTGAACGAAGTGTGCTTTTCATTGATAAAAGGCGCGAGCACGGCGTTACATGGGCAAAGAATTTGGGGAGGAAGAAGGGCATGCCCATGAATGTCAGAATGAAGCCAATCAAACCGGGGGATTCGTGCGTCACCGCATTTAAAAAAAAGTCCGGGCGCAAAATGGGAGCTCACACTCCTTCACTGTCTGATCAGGGAAGGTGCTGCTGCGGTGAAGTTTTTACGAAGAACAGATTTTTTTACACGTTTTTTGGGGGTATCTCAGCTTGTCTCAAGGACTGCTTTTTAAACTTTCCTTTTCATTTTTTTTGGGGTATTGGATCGAAACCATGTGCGTCCACGCGCATATAAAATTTAAATCCTATCTGCTCACAACACATTGAATATCCAAGGGGGTTACGCCATTTCCTGTTGTATTCATTTAAAAAAACAGCGTTTTACAAACAAATACCACTTTATTTTTTGGCTGCTCAATTCTTTGGCGCAATTTACATCCGGGGTTAATTAAGCGTTGTTTTTCAGCTGTGGGGACTCCAAGAAACCGTCTTTTTTTACCGCCAAAAAAAAATTTTCATTTTCCTTTCCTAACCAAGCAAAGGTTAATTACAAATTTATCTCTTTTTTTTGTGGCAGTATTGTGGTGGCCCCAAATTTTTGGCCAATTTTTCTCCGGGGTTTTTTTAAGGTTTTTTTCAGCTGTGGTGACTCCAAGAAAACCGTCTTTTTCACCGCCAAAAATTTAAATTTTTTACGTTAGGGAAGAGTTAAAACCCCGGCACGCCTATACCGCCAAGAGTTGTCCGGGGTTTCTCATGCGATCCACAATCACGTCTAGTGTGGTCTCTGGTATACACAGCAAAAGTCCTTCTTACAGGAAAGGGAGAATAAAGATGCTCGGACTCACCCTAACGTTAAAATTTTCCTTTTTTTGGGAAAAAAACCCTGGAGGGGCAGACTAGGGGCGGTCGTACACAGGGAAAAAGCTGTTTCGCCTTGCTCCGTTTTTCTCACCACACGGGCCCGGGGTATCAACGCCCTTTAGCTTCACGTTGTTTCAAGTCCACATGACATCCGTAATCATAAAGCAACCAATACATATTAATCTAATATTAAAGTGTTTCAAAACATTTTCATTTACAAAAAAGAGGAAAGGTCCATTACGATCATTAAGGGGACCTATCTTCCCAATGCATCCGTTCTATAAAAAATCAAATTGAGCCTTCTACATTGTAAAAGACGGGCGTTGTCTATCTATCCGTTCATCGATGGAGGAAAACACTCTCTGTATACCTCTTGCAAAGCGTATCTCAGAATACATTGTTGTTATGAACCTCTTTCATGTGTTGAAATAAACCGTGGGATCCTTTCCCCCTGTTTTGTTTGAGAGTAAATTATGTTCCTTATTCTCTTAATTGGGGTCTTATGGTCTTCCCTATATAATAAAAAACCACATTTACACCAAATAGCATAAACCACAAATCAGACCGGCATGTAATAAACTGAATTCACCGACAAAACGTTCATCCAATCTTCAATTCTCATCGTGTCATATATTTGCAAATTGAAGCAATACACATTTATGATTTCATTGTGTATGGATTTCAGCCACCAGTTATTTCTTTGGATGCCTTCATTCTACTCCTTTACCAGTTCAATCTTTCAGGATTTCTACATCTTTTTAAACGACACTATTGGTGGTTATTCAGTCTTTCGTTGTAATTGTGGGTCATGTTGCAAAATATTGCCAATGTCTTCTTATGGTACTTTCTTATCCTATCAGCTAAGGGATTAATATCTAAACATTAAATACTTCGCTCATTCTTGTCTTGTTTTTTGTCCTACCTTTATTCTTAAAAGTTCTCCGCTCTCTTTACCGGCTGCTTTCTGAAATGCCTGGGAAAAATATCATCCTCCCCTATAACCTTTCTCCTCTCAGCCTATTCATTAGTTCTGTTAGATTGTTCTACAAAGTCTCCATAAAATACTGTTATTTCTTTTATGTCTAATGAATTGGCCCATATGGTAAGCTCTCATAAAAGGTGAAAATCTATTGTTATGAAAAGTGCATTAGTTTGCTGTTGATTTTTCGATAAAACCCTTTAGTTTCAACTCTATCCTCATTCAGCATTACTACCACATCCAAAAATTCAACTTTCTTGTCTCCATACAACGATGTGAACTGCATATTCACATCATTGATATTGAGGTATGCGACAAAATCATAAAATTGTTGTTCGGTCCCTGACCAGATCACTACCACGTCGTCGATGAATCTCGACCACTCGACAATGTACTTTAAATAGGGGTTCTGTACACTCCTCACATATTTCTCCTCCCACCCCGCTAAAAAAAGATTAGCGAACGTGGGCGCAACCGGCGTACCCATCGCGGTTCCGGTCGTTTGGAGGTACCATTGATCCTGAAAAGAATGCATTATGTTTCAAGGACAAACTCAAAGCACGACAATCAAAATCTATATATTCTGCCTTGATGTTTTGCCTCTCCAACATAGACCTAATTACCCTGATGCCATCACTATGTTTTATCCGAGTGTACAGACTTACCACATCAATTGTAGCTATACTATACTCTGGCAAAATTCTTGTACTTTCCAAATTTTTTATCAAATGTTTGGTATCTATCAGGTATGAAGGAATATGCTGCAGCATCGGACGTAAATACCAATCAAGATATTGAGATAGGGGTTCGGTTAACGAGCCTCTACAGCTCACGATAGGTCGACCAGGTGGTCGTTCAATATTCTTATGTATTTTTGGTATAGAAAATACCAGTTCGGTTTGGTTGGATTATTTGGCATAAGTTCTTCACCAATTCTGTGACAGAAAACCTACTCAAAACCGTATCTCAATAGATCCTTTAATTTTTCCACCAAATTTGTCTAGGGGTCCCTTGTAGCTTTCTATATGTACTCTGATCATTCAACTGGCGATTGGATTCCTCAATGTAATATTCCCTATGCATGATAACAATGTTTCCCCCCTTGTCGGCGGCTTCACCACCAGATCCATATTATTTTAAGCCATCTAAGTGCTCTCCTCTCCTCAAAATTCACATTGGTTGGCTCAAATGGATATATAATTGCCTTCATGTCCCTCAATACAGCAGCATTAAATGATTCAAGTGGTGAGCCCGGCGGCAAGGGGGGATAAAAGGAAGATTTTACTCCTCCCTTGAATTGTTCCGGTGTTTCTTCCTCAACACTCAAATTACTCCCTTCATTAATGAGATCAAATAAATCCTTAAAACATTGTCTATCAGCTGTTGTAATACCTTCGCCTCTTAGGAAATCAAATCCACTCGTGGGAACAGTGGATTCTCCCTCCCTAGATATTAACTGACTATCATTTGTGGTGTTTTTAAACATTCTGTATAAGTTTAGTTTCCTCAAAGAATTACTCAAATCAATCTCAAACTGTACCATATCGAAAGAACTTGTGACACAATAATTTAACCCCTTAGACAACAAAGAAATACATGCATGATTCAACTGTATTCCTGAAATATTTACAACATTAGATCCACACTGTGTGTCCGTTACTTCTTTTCTATCACTATTCCCTACATTCACTTCCTCCAAGTAACTTGTTTTCTCTTTGCTCCTCCACCGGTTGTTAGCTCTATGTTTCTTCGTGTCTTATTTCCTTGGAGTTTTTTGCCTGGTTTTGTCCATAACCTCCCATATTGCCGCGACTCTGTCTGGATGTGGTAGTTTCATCAACTGCACTTGAGTCAGACCCCGAATACACAAGAATATTGAACGACCACCTGGTCGACCTATCGTGAGCTGTAGAGGCTCGTTAACCGAACCCCTATCTCAATATCTTGATTGGTATTTACGTCCGATGCTGCAGCATATTCCTTCATACCTGATAGATACCAAACATTTGATAAAAAATTTGGAAAGTACAAGAATTTTGCCAGAGTATAGTATAGCTACAATTGATGTGGTAAGTCTGTACACTCGGATAAAACATAGTGATGGCATCAGGGTAATTAGGCCCTATGTTGGGAGGCAAAACATAAAGGGCAGAATAAAGTTTTTGTTTGTCGGGGCTTTGATTTTTGTCCTTGAACAAAAAGCATTCCATTTCAGGATCAATGGACCCCCCCAAAATTTTTTTTTTAGTGACCCGGGGTCGGGGAAAAGAACAACAATTTTTTTTATTTTTTTCGCATACCCAATGTCAAAAAGTGAAAAAGCAGTTCACATCGTTGTATTGAGCAAGAAAGTTGAATTTTTGGATTGGGTTAAGAAATCCCTGAAGGGGATAGATTTTAAAAACGAAAGGTTTGGGAAAAAATCACTGCAACAAATTTGCACTTTTGCTTTAAAAATAGTTTTAAAACCCCCCATATGAAAAGAAGTTTAAACCATATGGCCAATTCTTTTAGAAAAAAAGGGAAAAAAAAGAAATTTTTGGAGACTTTTTTTAAGAAAAATTTAACAGAACTAATGAATAGGTGAGAGAGAAAGGTTATGGGGGGTTTAATTTTTTCCCGGGGCCTTTCAAAAGAAAGCCAGTAAAGAGGGGAGGGAAATTTTAAGAAAAAAAGGTAGGCAAAAACAAGGAAAAGGGATGAGCGAAGTATTTTTTAAGTTTAGTTTAAAAACCCCCTTTAAGCGATGGGTTTAAGGGAATTTCCCCATAAGAAACTTTGGCATATTTTGAAAAATGACCCCCCAATTAAACAGAAGACTAAATTTTAACCCCCAAATAGGGGCCCCTTTTAAAAAAGATGTAGAAATTTTGAAAGAAAAAACGGGGTAAAAAAGTAGTTTGGGAGGTTTCCAAAGAAAAAAACTGGGGGAGGAAATCCATACCAAAAAAGGAAAATCAAAAATGTGGAAGTTGTTTTTTGCAAATAATGGACACGAGTGTAAAATTTTGAAGATGGGAGGAAGGGGTTTTGTCAGGTGAATCAGTTTATTACATCCCGGTCTAAATTTTTGTGGTTTATGAATTTGGAGAAAAAAGGGTTTTTTTTTTATAGGGAAAGACCATAAGCCCCCTATTTAAGAGAAAAAGGGAACATATTTACTCTCTAAAAACGGGGAAAGGATCCCCACGGTTTATTAAACACAAAAAAAGGGGGTTCATAACAACAATGTTCTGAGTTACGCCTTTTGCAGGTTTACAGAAAAGGGGTTTCTGGGGAAGAACGGATTAGATAGCCATACGCGTCTTTTACAATGTGAGGCTCAAGGGGATTTTGAGAACGGGGGCCCTTTTTGGGGAAGGATGGGTTTTAATGATCGTAATGCCTTTTCCTTTTTTTTGTAAATGAAAATTTTTTTGAAACACTTTATATTAGATAAGTATTTTTGCATGTTGATTACGGATGTCATTTTTGGACTTGAACAACGGGAAGAAAAGGGGGCGTTGATACGCCGGTCTCGTAGTGGCTGAAAAAAAAGCGCGAGAAAGGGCGGGGAAAACATTTTTGCCTGGTACGACCGCATCCTATGTTTTTTGCCCCTCCACGGGAAAAATTTTTGCCAAAAAAAAGGAAAAAATTTTTAACTCATATGGTGGGGTGCCGAGCATTTTATTCTACCCCCCATTATATAAAAATTTTTTTTCCCCGGGCCCAAATTCCAAGAAAAGGTTTAAATTTACAATTTTATTTTCTTGTTGTTTAGCGAAAAAAACACGGCATTGAAAAATGTTTAAAACCCTTGTAAGTTTGTGGGGGGCTAAAATTTTTTTTGGGGCCAAATTTACATCCAGGGGTTAATTAACCCGTTACTTTTCAGCGTGGTGACTCCAAGAACCCCCTTTTTCACCCCCAAAATATAAAAATTTTTTTTCCTTTTAACCCTAATTCCAAGCAAAGGTTAATTAAAATTTTTAAATTCCTCTTGTTTGTGGCGTAAAAAACATCCCATTGTAAAAACGCTAAAAAGTAGTATTTTGTGGTTGGCCCCAATTTCGGGGGGGGGGAAATTTTACACCAGGGGTTTAATTTAAGCGTTTTTTTTTTTCAGCTGGGGTAAACCCAAGAAACCGCTTTTTAAACCGCCAAAATATATACTTTTTTCCCTTTTGTACCCTAATTCCAACCCAAAGGAAAAATTAAAATGTTATCTCTTGTTTTTGGAAAGCATAAAAAACATGGAAATTGTAACACGCAAACAAAGCTATTAGTTTGTGGTGCTAAAATTTTTTGGGGCGAAATTTTTACACCCGGGGGTTTAAATTTAAAGCGTTTTTTTTCAGCTTGGTGCCTCCAAAAAACCCGCCCTTTTCACCCCAAAAAAATATCATTTCGGGCTGTAGCCAAATTTCCCAAAAGGGAAAAAGGTTTTAAATTAAAATTTTTATCTCTTTTTTGTGAAACGTAAAAAACAGGGATTTTTAACACGCAACAAAAGTTTAGTATTTTGGGGGGTTGGCTCAATTCTTTTGGCCCAAATTTTTACTTTTCCAGGGGTTAATTAAGCGTTGTTTTTCGCTGTGGTAAACCCCAAAGAAACGTTTTTTTTCACCCCCCAAAATATATAAATTTTTCCTTAGCCAAATTTAAAACAACCCCAAAGGGTTTTAAATTTTTACAATTTTATTTTGTTGTGTAGCTTTAAAAAAACCACGCCATTGTAACACGCACAAATTAATAGTTTGTGGTAAACTCAATTTTTTTGGGGGGAAATTTTACATCCGGGTTTTTAAAATTTTAACTTTTGGGGTTTTTCAGCTGTGGGATTTCCAAGAAACCGTTTTTTTCACCCGCCAAAAAAATATTTTTTTTCCTTTCCCCAAATTTCACAAGAAAGGTTAATTAAAAATTTTTTATTTTCTTGTTGTTAGCGAAAAAAAACACGGAAATTGTACCCGCTCAAAGCTAGAGTTTTGGGGGTGGCTAAATTTCCCTTTTGGGCCCAATTTAAAACCCCAGGGGTTAAAAAAAGCGTTTTTTTTTTCCGCTGTGGGGGACCCCAAAGAAACCGTCTTTTTTCCACCGCCAAACTATATAAATTTTTTTCCTTTACCAAATTTCACAAGCAAAGGTTTAATTTAAACAATTTTTTAAATTTGGGTTTTGTAGCGAAAAAAACCCAACCCCATTGAAACACGCTACAAAGCTAGAAAGTTTGTGGGGGGCTCAATTTCTTTGGGAAATTTTAACACCCAAAGGGTTTTAAAAACAAAAAAAGGGTATTTTTCTCACTTGCACTCATTAAAAAAAATTTTGTTTTTTTCACCGCCAAAAGAAAAATTTTCCTGTAGCAAAATTCATATCCAAAAGGTTTTAATTAAGCCTTTCATTCAGCAAAATACCCCAGAGTTTTAAAAAGGGCCCACATACAAGTATATTTTTTCCTGGCCATTTGCGGAGCCCCAATTTAAAACCAAAGGGTTTACCCAAGCTTGTTTACGGGGTTTTCTTTTGGGAGCCCAAAAAACAGGGTGTATATTTATCATAACAGAAAATTTCATCAAACAGTTTTCTGTACTTTTTAGAACAAACAGTATTTCGGGACAAAAGATGGGGGCAGGCTCTGCACCTGCGAGGGGCCCAGTGGCACAAAAAACCCTGGAAAAGGCCCCAGGTCGTCACCCACAAAAGGGGGACGTCGCAGCGGGGTCCCCTCGGTGAGGCCAAAACTCCCGGGCTGTCATCAAGGGGCCCATGTGTATTTTCCCGAAACCCCCAAACGTTCTTAAATTGGGGTTGACAAGGTCATCCACTTCCTCCCAAGAAAACTAAAACCCCCAAGCCAAGAGTCGGGTGGGAAGGGTCAGCCCAAAACCCCTTTTTTTTGGGCAGGGCCCGGGAGCGGGTCAGGGGGCCCTAACCTTCCTCAAACCCGCCCTGTCCCATCCGGTTCCCCACCCGAGATCTACTTTGTTTTCGGGGGCTCAGCCCCCACTATATAGCGGGGATGAAAAATTTTTAGGAGGGCACCCAGCAGCTATTTGGGCAGCAAAGAAATGGGGCCAAAAACCCCTGCTTTTTGCAGAAGGCGGCAAAGAATAGATGTGGCCCAGTGGCATGGGGGGGGTTCATGTTGTGATTGTCAGCCTGGGTCTTACCGGGACCATTTGATGAGGACAGCAGGACAATAAAAACAAAATAGTTTTGAAGGTAGCCACCGCACTTGGGACCCCTTTTTGAACCCAAGGGCTTTCTTCATAAACAGGGGGAAAGGAGGGGTCAGCTGCCGCACAGCGGCGCAGCCAGCAAGGGGGTTTGTGTGGCCGTGGTAGCCCAGGATAGCAGCAGTGCGAGGTCGGGAGCCAATTTGTCCACGGGGAAAAAAAACCCGTTCGCAGGCCCAAAGGGAAAAGTATGACAAAGGGGCACCACCCGGGGGCGGGGGCAGTGTAGTCCTCAGTAGGGGGGTTTGGGCGGGAAAAATCAGAAACCGGCGGGGGGGCAGTTTTTGGGCTAAGACCCCGGGAGGACCCAATATGGGAAATATGTGGGAATCTGGGGGGCAAAAGGAAGGGGTGGCCAGGGAGTAACTTTGGGCACCACGGCCCTGTGTCAACACACACCCGTCCCCCACCCCGGGGTTTGGCCCTGGGAGAAAATTTTCCCTTCAATGTGGTGGTCCATCCGCCCCGAGGCAGCAGCAGCGGGGGGTGGCACGAAACCCTTTTCAGCCATTAAAGGTTTCCACCACCTTGCAGAAGGGGGGCTTTTTTCATTTTGGGAAAACCCTTTTCCCCGGTCCAGATGCCCCTTCTCCCGTTTACTCAGGGCCCCCAGCAGCGTTCAGCGGGGCCCAATTGCAAAGAGACAACATTTTTCGTCCAACCATCCTGGGTTGCAGCGGGCTGAAAAGCCCCTTTCCCAATTTGGGTGGGAAACTGGCAGTCCCCCCCTTTAAAAAAGGGGAAACTTTGACCTTTTCAGTAACAAATTTGGTTTTTCCCGACCGAGATGAGATTTCCCCCCGTAATTTCTTTTCCCAAAAAAGGGCCAGTACCAGCACTTCAAAATATGTAGAACAGAAAGAAAGGCCCTTTCCTTTAGATTATCGGTTTTTTCCCAAAGGGCAGGGGCCTTGGGGGGGGGGAACGTCCTGGAGTGAAACCCTACGGTCGGGGCCAGTATTTTTCCTTTAGGGCCCAAATTGGGGGAATTTTATTTCCCGGGCCCAAAAAACCCCAAAACAAATTGGGACAGGAGACGGCCCTTTCTCCTCCATGTTGTAAAAAATTTGTGGCCCCTTTGCCCACTGCCCCCACCTTTCCCCCTTTTTCTCCACCACCACCATCATCTCAGCCCCCAAAAATTTTACTGCCCCCATCATACCCAGTGTAGGGCAAAGGGGTGTCACGCAGTTCTACCCCTTTGGTTTGGGCCTCGGCGAACAAAGTCACACAGGGGGGGAACGTTTCCAAATCATGCAGCAAGAAATCGATGAATGGCTTTTTTTCCCCGCCCCAAAACTGCAAACCCGGAAACCAAAGGTGAGGACAATGGGGAGGAACTTTGGTGCCCCGCCCCCTGAAACCGGGAGGAGGGATGGCCCCATGCGCCCTGAAAGGCGCAACGTGTTAAAACGGTTGTGAAAAGGTTCCTGAAGTTTTCCCCACGATCTTCAGAAAAATTCGAAAATGGCCAGGGGAAATGTTCATGCACCCTTTTTCCATTCGTACAAAACAGGAACACCCTCCTCGAGTTGCAGCTGGCCCGAAATTCCCCCCAAAAAACCCCTCGATATGCGATGTTTCCACCCGTTTTGGGAAATTTCCCCCTGCACATGTTTGGACCGGGCCCGTATGAACAGAGGGAAAAGGGCCCTTAACGATTTTTTTATGATCCAGGCGGGAAAGGGTACCCCCTGTGTAACTTTGATGTCAGCCCGTGGAAACTCATTCGTACAACCCCGGGCCCTTTGTTAGGCCATTCGAGGGGGCCCCGTTTTTTTATTTTTTCAGTCGCCAGGGCTACGGGATGAATAACGTCATTTTCCCCTCTTTTATGGGCCTGGAACAGATGGTTTAAAAATCTGGGGTTTTGGGGAGGGGGGCTGGAGATTTTTGGGGAAATACATCTCTCGGGGCCCCATGAGTCCGCTGGGGAATGAAATGGAGGAGGAGGAGGAGGACATTGGAGCAAACAAAAGTTTTGGTTTAAAAAAAAGGGGGATTTTCTACCCCGGTGAAAAAAAGGGGAGAGCAGGAGCATTGGGGAGTTAAAAATGGAGGAAAGAGGGAAACTAGGCAGAAGACCCCCAAGCCCGTGGCAGTATACAGTGGAGGGTGGGGGCAGGGAGCCCCTCGGGGGGGCACTTTTGAGTATGGGCCCCCCCGCATGCTGATTTGCCTGGCTATGACAGCCGAATAAAACAGCATCTTTGGGAGAGGGATACTTCTGGATCTCCACCCTATTGGACCCCGCCCCCGGTTTTTAAAATGGGAGCCTTTTTTCCCCGCTTTTGAGAGGGAGGACCCAAAAAAAATTTAAAAACTATAGGGAAATCCCCCCGTAGTCGTTGGCCCTGCCCTTTTTTCGGCATCGCCCTCCCTACAGGCTTCCGGGGGGGCCCCAGCCTCACGTTTCACTGCCGCGGGTGTAAGGGGGAAGCAGTAAACCCGCCCCTCAAAAGGGACAACCTAAAACTGGAGTCCCCTGTGAGCAGCTTTCCTTTACCCGCCTTTGTGAGGAGGTATCGCCAGCAGCGCAGCAAAGCAGGGCCTGGGGAGGGGCCCTTTAAAAAAAATAGGTGGGGGGCCTACTTTGGGCAGCACCTGCCACCCCCGTTAAAGAACCCCCTGGACTACAGGGCAGCCAAACGGAAATTTTGGGCCCCAACCCTTCCGATTTGCAGTGGAGAAGCTGTCCGGGCCCCGGGCCCGGGAGTGTTGGCCCAGAGCGGGTGTTCAGTGCGGTGGGGGCCATGTTCCCCAAGGAAAACCTGCTTGTTTTACGGGAAAAAGTGGAACGACGGAAACCCTTTTTAAGATGAAACAAAGGGGTGGGTCGGCCAATTTTCCCCCACACCAATGCCTTCGTCATTTTGGGGTTCAAATAATGCCCCCACCATATTCTGAAAAGCCGCCACCCACCTGAGCCCCCACATCTGCTGAAAGTTTTCCCCCTCTGCCCACCAACCCCTCTTTTCTAGGGACTGGTTTGCCACCCCCCCCCCCAACACTCTGTCATTGTTTCCCCCCTCAAAGACCTCATTCTGCTGGCTGTTGCTGGTGCCGTGACATCCACACTTTTATCACGTGGCCCCTCCGACCCATTTCCCGTTGCTCCTGCCACCTTTACCTCAAATCTCTGTCATTGTGCCACTCTTTTGGCCTACTCCTTTTTTTGCCCCCTCCCCGAAAGTCCCTTTGCCACGTCTGACCTCATGCTGCTGGGTGTGGCTGCTGCCGTGACCCCACACTGTGTCATTGGTTTTCCACCGTCCTTTAAACTCATGCTGCGGCTGCCGGGGCCCTCCCCCTCTCTGTCCCGTGCCACTCCCGGGCCTTTTCCTTTTTTTTCACCCTCCAGAATGTGATTGTGCCACTGCCTGACCTAAAGCTGCTGACGCCGTGACCCCACTCTCAGTCATTGTTCCACTCTTGTGGGTTTCCCCCTCTTTTGCAACCCCCAGAAATGTCATTGGGGCCACTGTCTGAACCCCATGCTGCCCCCTGCCGTGCCCTCCCCCTCCCCGTCAAATTTTGCCCCCTCTGGGCCCACACTTTTTTTTGGGGCCCCCTCCCGAAAAGCATTGTTCCACTTTTCGGGCCCCATTTTGCCCGCTGGGGGGCTGCCGTGACCCCCACACTGGGGTTTTTGTGGGCCAAATCTGTGGCCCCGCTAAATGTTTTGGGCCCCCTCCCGAATTTCATTGTGCCCAAATGCCGACCCCCATGCGCTGGCCGCCGTGACCCCCACTCTCAGTATTGTACCCCTGTGGCCTCCTCCTCTTTTTTCCACCTCCCGAAAAGTCATTAGCCTCTGTTGAAACCCCATGCAAATGCTGTGACTGCCTTTACCTCCACACGGTCATTTTTGCCACTTTTCTGACCTCTGGGTGCCACTTGCCGTGCCCTCCACTCTCTTTTCATTGTGCCCCCTCTTGTGGCCTACAAACCCGTTTTTCCACCTCCAAATTTCAATTTTGCCACGTCTGAAAAACATGCTTTCTGTGTGGCTGCTGCCGTGAAACCCCCACACTGTGTCATTGTGCCCCTGTTACCTAAAAGCTGCGCTGGGCCTGCCCTCCCCTCTGTTTATTGTGCCACTCTGTGACCTACTTTCCGTTTTTTTTCCACCTCCAAATTAAATTTTGCCAGGGCCCGAAACCCCATGCTGCTTCTACCGGCCTTTCCCCACTGTGTTTATTGGCCCCCTTTTCTGGCCTGCCCACTGTTTTGCCCCCTCCAGAATGTCATTGTGCACAATGCCTGACCTATGGCTCGCCGTGACCTCCGCCTCAGTCAGTGCCACTTGGGGCCTCCCCCTGTTTTGCCCCCCTCCAAATGTCTTGTCCCCACGTCTGACCTATGTGCGTGGCTCCCGCCGTCACCCCACTCCGTCACTAATGTTGCCACCTGAGCTCTCAGCTTTTTTTTTTTCCAGCTTTCGCTGGCAGATTTTATCAGGTACATTCCCGCTTGAGTTTTTTGGGTCATTTCCCCCTTTTTTGCCCGGGGAATTTTATAGTGAAGCGATTCTAAGACCGGGGGCAGTCATGGGTGTCGTACTAAAACAAAATTTTATGAAAACCAAACCAAGCTCCCCCCTGCATATTTAAACATGGCACAACGTTTAAAAGCACCCGCAGGGTCTGTGCGCGGAAATAGCTGTTTTTTTAAAACCCGATTGTGCCGAAAAATTCGGGCCAAAACGAAATTTTGTCGGAAAATTCGGCGAAGGACCGAATCAATTTTTGAGAATTTGCCCACTCTAAATATTTAATTGATTGAAACAATTTTTTTTTAGCCAGGGAAAAAATATTTACCTTAAGACATAGTTTTTGAGTACAATAAAAAAATTCCCTTGTACCAAAAGACGAAGGGTTTTATTTTGCATGGGAATTTTTTAAGACATTTAAATATGGGGCCATTAAAAGTTAGCAAATTTTTTTAATGCTTTCATTAAATAAGTAAATTTTTTCAAATAAGAAGTTAGAAAGGGTGGCAAAATACTGTAATTTAAAAGGGCAAAATTTTGGACAAAATTTATACCTCAGGGGGATTTACTAATTAAAAGCATGGAAAAACGGAAAAATGATGTCAAAAAAGTGAAGTGCTGTCGGCACAATTTGTTATATTCTAACCCTTTTTATGTTCTAGCCCGGAAGGGGGCTGAAAAAAAAAACAAGGCTAAGAAAATTGCAAGTCACCCCATTTATTTGGCAACCCCCTTTATTTTGGTGCCAAAATTACTGGGTCAAGGGGAAATTGAGATGAAGGATAGTCTGGGTTTTTTTGGGACCAG
>JAODAL010064103.1:0-18898 GCA_025379985.1 Phyllomedusa bahiana
TGCAGCTTTTTTTGTTTTAGCTCCCCTTAGTGATCCATATGCACAGCTCGTCTGGGGGTACGACCAAGGCTGAGCTCCTCAACTCCGCACAGTTCAACATACCTCTGCACTACCGCATCTCTCCCTCCCTTGTAATAAAACACACACCACTGCTGACGATGTTCAACTCCATTGGGGGTATTCAAACTCTCCCTTTCCTTTAAAAAAACCATGCAAAAAAAAAAAAAAAATGAAAAAAAACACCAATGGGTTGTCATTGAAAAAAAAAAACCCACATTTGGTTTCGCGGGGATTTGAAACAGGCCCTTTTGCTGAAAGTTAGAAAGTTAAACTCCCTACATTCAGTACTCACACTCTTTACAAAAACAACCTTTGTTTTACCAGTAACACCCCTCAGAGAAAGGCATGGGGGGTTTAAGCCTCTGGGAAACAATATCATTCAACAAATCATACACTCTTCTTACACAAAAGTAAGAAAAGGACAAACCCATAAATGCCTTTTAGAAAAATCCCTTAGACCCCCAACAGATAACCACATCTCCCTTATATGTTGGAAGAAGCCCTTTTTTTTTCAACACACTTAAAGTGGTTTCTTGCTACAAGGATTGTTTTTTATGTTTAAAAATCAGGGAAAAACAATGCAACATGACCATTAACAGGTCCCCGCCTTCCAATACCCTCTTTATGGGCTCTACTCCTCACCTATCTCGACTTTCATCTCTCCTAAGGGTGCCAGCACTGGTTCAAGCACAGACCTTCTTCACGCACCTAGGAAGCCAGTAAAACACCCCCTGAATTTAAATGAAACCAAAAAACAAAAGAGGTAAAAAAAACGATGTGCGAACAACCCCCTTTAAAATTTAAATTTTAAAAAACAAACCAAGACCTCTGGATCCGCAAAATGAGCATTTGGGAATTAATTTAACTGCTGTATTAACACTAAGCCCCCTTCACAGGCTTATTTTTCCGCTTGGCGCCCTATTTCCCCCCGATTTGCGCTTCATACGGCCCCAACCGTCAGTCATTACGGTATCCCCTGCCCCATAGAGAACAGTGGGTTTCCTCCTCCCCCCCCGGCAAAACCGCCGCGGGGGGGGAAAGTGACAAACACATTATTTACGGAAGGAGGCCGGAAACAATGCTTGTCTTTGGGGGGGGACGGCGCCCCCGCCGCCCCCCCCCCCCGCCCCCTTTTTCGCGGATTTGCGCTAAACGCGCACAAATCCGCCGGGAAAAAGCCCCCCGTGAACACGGGCCCAAGGGGGGGTGATTTATCCAATTCTACAGTAATTTGCTATAACAACCGCATGCACAGCTTTTTTTTTTTACCTTATTAAAAAAAATGAAAGCTGTGCTCTGATTAATTAGGGCAACAAAGAACATTTTTGATAAAAGGCGGCTTTTTTTTTTTTTTTTTTTTTTTAGAATTTTCCATCCCTTTTTCCCTCCTCCCAAAACATAAAAAATTGATTGCAACAGTGTAAGGACAAGCTGCCTTTTTTATGCAAATGGGGGACCACTCTTCCCCAAAATCTCAATTGCTTAACCCTTAAGATCCCCCGCATTACTCAATTAACTGTCTTTCCGGGCAAAAACCCTTTTAAGTACAACATTTACATCCTCAAATGGGAAAGCCACCATGCAAAAAAAAAACTGCGGCATTAGGTAATCAATATTGCACCTTTTTGGCTTTTACTAACATTGTTAAGAATTGGGGGCCGGGGACCATTTGATTGAATAACTAAAATGCAATTCTAAACTGTCCCTGTAACAGTGATGCCTTTTTTGGGAAAATGATAAGTTTTACACAAAAACACATCTAACATCACAGCCAACTGACCTGCTAGTATCAGCCAAAAACAAGGGGGGCTGGTCTGAAAAGAAATATCAATTTTCAAAACCCAGTAAAGGGGTTTGTTCAAAAATAAAAATGATACTTCAAGGGGGCCCGGGGGGTAAAAAATGAGTGAACTTTCCACAGAGCCCACACCCGCCCAAAAAGCCCCCAGGGTTTTGCTCCTCTTCCAGGTTCTCCTCCAAACAAAAAAGGGGTGGTTTTCTTACGTTATAACTGTTTTGTGTATAAAGGTTTTGATTTTTTCCCTTTGGATCCTTTGTACAGGTTTTTGCTTTGTTAACCCCGACCCCCTAACCCTTTATTAATTTGGGGGAAAAGCTTGGGCTGGGGAGGTGATTTTATTGAGGAAAAGTTTTTACAAAAACCTTTTCCACGATTTAGGGGGTTAATTTTTTCTGGGTTTTTTCTTAAAAATAATGAAACGAGTCCCTTTTTTACTATTTACGTATCTTTGGGGTAGGGCTGTAGTAGGGGGTAGGGGCCCGGGGAGGGGCCCTTATTGGGGGGAGGGGGCCCTACATGTTTGGGTTTAGGTTTAAGGGTTTTTTTCTAGTTTTTGGAGGGGCTTAGTAGGGAAGTTAATTTTTTTTAATTGAATTTAAAATAAGTTATTTTTTTTTTTATTTAGCTGTAAGTAGTCTAAGGGGGATGTTTTTCATACCTATGTAATTGAAGTCTTTCGAACTTTTTCCTGTCAGGAATAAAAACCGAATGGAGAGAGAGGGTCCTGGGGGGGGCTCCAGAGTGGGGGGGGAACCCTTAGGCAATATAACTTTCTTTTTACCCCACTAAAGAACGTTTTTGATCTGTGGACAACCCTTTTAAAGGGAAACCTTGGCCACTATAGACATTTATTTCATCTACCACAGCATAGGCATAAACATCCCTTACTGGATCCCCCACTGGGACCCACCGATGGGTCAAATGGGCTTTTAACAAGCACAATGCATTGTTTAACCATTTTTTTTATTTAAAAAAAAAAACCCTTTCGAGAACTGGGATAGGGGCCCGGCATTTTTGGGGCCCCACCCAGCATCCCTATGTGGCTAGCCCATAAATAATTTCGGGACATCCCTTTTAAAGCAAAAATGAGAACTAACCAGCTCTGGGCAGAGTCTATCTTACAAAAAAATATAATGCCGCACACTGCTAACCATCGGGGGAGATTTGATGTGGTTTCCCTTCAAACTTCCCCAGCTGTAAGGGGGAACTAAGGGTATTTTCTTCATTTTCCCTCTAGAAGGGAAAAAAAATGAATCTTTGCATACAGTTATCATTCACTACAACAGCCACACGGGGAGAAACCTTTTCTACTAACAAAGCTCTTTTATATCCGGCACAGCCCGAGGGAATTTACTAAACGTCTATACTTAAATTTTTCTACCCAAGTTTAAAATGTCTAAGAACTGCCAAATTTATTTGTCAAAACACCTTTTTTTACCCAAGGCAATAAAATCCCCAATTTCCACCTATTTTTAAAAAATCAACATTTTGTCATTAATGACCCCCAAAATTAAAATTTCCCAATTTTGGGGTTTTCATCATATATTAAAAGGGACACCACAATCCAAATACGTGTTAAAACTTATCATAGTGGGTGATGTAAAATCCACTGCATCGGATATCCAAAAATTCTGCACAAACCTGCCTCCTATTTAACTCAACAACCCTCCACCTCTTTTGGTGTCGGGGATTTCAGGTCTTCGTTACAAGTTTTTTCCCCTGCAGACATCAGGTTTGCGCGCTGCAGCTCGCTGGATCGGGGGCTGACTACACAGCCCGATCCAAGCCTCCTGCAGGGACCGGGCGGGAGAAAAACCTCCGCAACCGGTGCTTTAACCCTTTGATTTTTGGGGGCGGTAAGCAGCCCAATCAAAAGGGTTTCCCCTCTCTGTCCCGGGTGTCGGGAACACCCGTTACCCACAGAGCCCAATGGCGCACATCAGCCCTGGGGCCTAATAGCCCCAGGGGTGTTTGTGTAACAAGCCAGGGTCAGCCAACCGTGTGCTTCCCAACCGCCTGTCTAAAACACGATTAAAGTATTTCATATTAAATGTAAACATTACTAAGTGTAAAAAAAAAAAAAAAAAAAAAAAAGAAAAAAATTAAAAAAAAAAAAAAAAATTTAATAAAAAAATTTTGCATAAATTTCACGCACAAAAAACCTACCATATTTGTTTTTCCCCACGACGTTTTTTTAATGAATAAAACAACAATGTGAATGTTGTAAAAAAAAAAAATTAAAAAAAATTTTTTTTTTTTTTTTTTTAAAATCAGTTTTTTTAAGTAACTTAAACTATTCCCCCCCTAAAGTAAAAATTGTCCCAAAATAAACCCCACCCTTTTTAAATGCTCATTGAAAAAAAAAAAAAAAGTTACAACTGTTTTAAACAAAGGAGCAAAAAAAAAAAAATGTTTTGGGCATTAACACTTTTCAGGGGTTCGGGTAAGGGGGAAAAAAAACTGCTTGCTCCCCCGGATGATCTCCTAAAAAAGCACTTCAGGGAAACAGGCGTTATGAAAAATATTTTTATCCAAGGCTAGGGCGGTTTAAAAGTATTTTTTTTGTTTATCTACCCCCCCGCCTACTAGGTCTTCCCATTTTTCTATAACTATTACATGGGCCCGGGGGTTGGAGAATTTAACCCCTGCAAAACCCACCACCAATAATGGCCATTAATAAATAAATGTCCTACTTTTGGTGCAATTTTTGGCGCAAAATACGCATCAAAACCCAATCCTTGTTGGAAAAAGCACAAACCCTTGTACTAATTTTTTAGGGGTTTTGAAAACCAGTACACAGTTTACGGGCGAACTGCCCCATACTATAAACCAGATCTTTATTTTATTTTTTGGCCTTAAAACAAAAACGTAAAAAACCGGGTCCTCCTACATTTTCCGTTCTTGATTTGGGACCTACCTGTACGTGGGGGATGTTCCTAGGCCCTGCCATTGGTATGGTTTCATAAGGCCTTTTTTTAAAGGGTCTTCATCCCGAGTAGTTTCCAAACCCGTTCACACCACACCCATGATCCACTAAAAATATACAAAAAACAAGAGTATGAAATTTTTGCCCAACCCGGGCAGTGGTGATCATGTGGCCAAATATTCGTTTTTGGGGGCTGCTGAGGCACATTACAGGGGATAAATCAAAGCTTGACCTAAAATGCTGGACACGCTTCCCACTAGGGGACCCTGGAAAATCCTCAGGTTGTTGGGGTAAATTGACCCCTTTAATGGGGGGATTGCTAACACAAATCTCTTTCCCCTTTGCTCTGCCCTTTTAAAGGGAAAAAAATAGATGAAAATTAGAGTTCCAGTGCACAAAAGCGACTTCTGCAGCCTCAAAATTACCTAAGCTGCATCTCAGTGTTACACTGCTTCTTCAGCGCTGGGTTCTGTTTGTAAATTTGATTGGCGGGCTACTCAGTGGGCGGGGTTTAAAAACTGAAAACCTTGAAGGGATCTTCTGCTGAAAAAACTCAGATTTGGGAGCATTAAATACACAAAAAAACTCGCATCTTCAGAATAAGGGGACACAAGCGCTGGAAAACACAGGCCTACACTACTTTGCCCCCACAAGGGGGGCAAAATCTATTGACGGGTTCTTTTTAAAAGACTCGTCGCCCATAGAAACCAACTCCCCTTTCACTTCATATCTGCCGAAAAAATGAAAGGAAGCTCTGAGGGTTACGGGGGGACAAAAGTTTTTAAACCTGACTTTTTTATACAGTCCCTTTATGAGTCCCCAATGTGAAAAAATGATACAAATTGAATAAATAAATGCAAGTTGCCAACCCAACTAACCACTTCCAAAACGGAGGCCAACACTTTAAAATGTTATTCCCATCAGCTTTCCAGAGCCCGCCTTCAGCTTCAGCTCCCCCTTCTGTCCCCCGGGGTTTGTTCTCAGCAGGGTGGGAATCACTCTGTATTCCTAGTGAGCCCATAGCGGGGCATTGGGAATGAGGGTATTTAAAAGCAGGCACAAGGGTAAAAGGTTAAAGTTTGTAATAACAGATCCAATTTTTGTGCTGCTGAAAAGACACACAGTTGTGAACGTCGTGATTCCATCCACTGCTAGAACAGAGAGTGGTCAAAATGCAGAAAGCATTGTAAAAGCCAGATACAAATTTGGCTTCATCTCGAAACCAGCATAATTCAAATATCAATGTATTTGGTAATAGTGTTTTTCTACCCTTTGCCATAATTTTAACAATTGATGAAATACCCCTTTATTACCCAAAAACACCGCCCATTAAAAAATTTTATTTAATACAGTAACCCCCCATGTTCATATCCAAGTGTCAGGTATTAAAAACAAACGATCGTTCCTCCATCTCCTTATTCCTACTGTGTGCGCAGTTCAGGCTTGAGTCCTTCCGAGTCTGCAGCCGTGCTTTCTTAGGGTAATTCACACGGCTATTTGGCGTATTTCGCCACGTACATGTACTTAAAACCGGGAAAGGGCACCCACAATTACGGTAATCCATACTCTCAAAGAACTATGTGACGCCTCCCTCCCCCGCTTGTACAATACAATCGTATTGTACTGCGGAATAAGAGACATGTCAATTACTGAGGACATTGCGCGCACGTGAGTAGATGCATGTCTATATGGTCCCGGCGCTGGCACGCACCCTTCCCCCCCTCCCCCGCCACGTGAGTACGACTGGATCACACAACACCCAAACACACAATGTACATGTAACTAGTCAACTTGCTATCTGCAAAGACTTAGGGCCGTTTCACAACGTCTTATTTCGCCCGCGGAAGGAGCCGTACTGCGCCCGATTTGCGCTGGCATAACGCTCCAATCCTCGCAGTAATTGTGGTAATCACCAGTTTCTCAGAAGAGTAACATTGGATCGCCGACGGGAAAGTTCCCACCCTGCGACATTATCCAGCGCAATACCGCGCCCATGGATAAATAGCAAGTCTATGGCCCCGGCGCGACCCTCCGCCCCTATTCAAGCCGAATTGCCGAGTGCAAGTCCGGCACGCAGTTACGGCTTTGAATAAGCCGTTGAACACGGCCATTAGGGTCACCAAATCTTGTTATCTGGACATGCTTCAAGTTGACAAGCCCAGCCAATTACTACCTTTAAGCCTGTGTGTCATGCTCCTTTCTTTCCCAAACAGTAAAACGTCTGGCCTGTTAGTTTCTTGTGGGCTGGTGATTGGTGAAGAGCCACGCTGACTTATTGAACGGCCAGTGTATATCACATGGTGCGACGAGGGTGGAAGGCCCACATCATGAAACACAGCCCAGGCACATTTCCATACTGTCCCAGAACGCAGATGAGCCATGGGACCGTACTGGAACAAGCGTAAAAAGAGAAATTTCGATACTAAAATAAATGCCTTGCTGTAGTAATGAAACTTCTGCTGCGAGCATCATACTGGCACACGGTTTGTTGAAAACACATTACAAAGATCACGGCAAATCGAGAAGCTCAGCAAGGAGCTGCTCACCAAATATGATGGTGGAATGGAATTTCCAAAATAGCATAGGAGCTGTCCCCAGAATAACATAGCTCAATCTGTGGAAGGTGATTGCAATATTTAAACCCCACATACACCATGGTTCTCGCAGAACTGCAGCTTTTTAGAACGAGAGCACCTTGTTTTTTTTGAGCAGATTTACAAAAATATATTTTACATAACATATACAAATTGATTCATTAACACGTTGAACAGTTTATCTGCTTGCTCACTACAAAATACAACACAAGCTGCTCCAGTTCCTTCTGTCCGGTCAGCTGCTCCCTTTCCTCTCTCTCCGTGAGCATTCATTAAACTTAAATCCTATCTGATTAAATTTAAAGGAACCTGTCAGTGGTTTTTTCTGCCCTATCATGAAGCAGAAGTGATAGAAATAGACTCTGTTATATATAAATTTATATGTTTTAGGAGCTGGATTTTTAAGTAAAATCAGTGAAAAAAAAATTAACCGACACCTTAACTCCTCACGAACCGCTTGTGCACAACTGTCTTTGACTGGTCGCGCTTTGTCGTTCATCTGCAGCGACACGGACCTGATCCCAGAAACGATCTACCTGCAAGGCAACCGGCACGTAGTAAACCTCCGCAACCCGATGCTTTAACCCTTTGATGCGCACTGCTTACCGCACGCAATCAGTTCCCCTCTTCTGTCGGTGATCGAACACCCGGTGACCCCACAGAGCCCCTGGACGGCTGCACAGTCACCCTGGACCTATAGTGGCCCCAGGAAAGCTGTCATGGAAAAGCCCAGTGACCTGACCACACTGTGTGCGTCAGATCACTTGCCTTGTCAAAGTGACACGATTAAATGTAATACATATGAGAATATGCTAATACATTACCTAATGTAAAAAAAAAAAAAAAAAAAAAAAAAAAAAATTGAAAAATATGTAAAACAGTTGCTCCTTCAGAATAAAAAAAAAAAGTAAAAAAAAACAGAAAAAAGGTTAAGAAAAAAAGTAATAAAAAAATAAAAATAAATAAATATTTAGTAAAAAAAAATTGGCATATATTACACACACAAAAACCATACACATATTATGGTATCCACACGACCGCAATAACCTGGAGAATTAATCTAGACAGTATTGATGTGAATGGTAATTGTAGAAAAAAATAAAGAAAAGTGTAAAAAAAAAAAAAAAAAAAAAAAAAAAAAAAAAAAATACTGCAATTATTATAATTTAACGTATACTAGTTCCCCCATAAAGGACAACTTGTCTCGAATAAAACGAGACCTCATCCAACTGCGACATTGAAAAAATAAAAAAAGTACAACTGATGAAAACGCTAGGAGCAAAAACTAAAAAAATGTTCGTGGTCATTAACCTACTTTTTCAGGCTTTCGCCCCCTCGTTTTAAAAGGGGGTTAAGAGACCACTAGAGTCTGCTTACCCCCCACATAACCCTGATTGATTCGCTTTTTCCCTCCTGAATCAGTGGTTACAATGCAAACCATCAAACTGTATAGCGTTCCTGCTCTCAGTAGGCACATAAACCACCTGATGTTGCAGAAAGGGTAAAGTCGGCTGGAGACTGACTAAAAATAAAGATTCAGTTGTGTGGATTGAGGCAAACAGAATCTGTACTGGCATTGTAACTGTATTCCATGCAACGTCATGAGGGAAAAAACAACAGCAAAACACAAGATATTTTTTTTTGGGGGGGAAATACAAAGTTTATCAAAGTGACTTGGATATCCTTAAATTTTGTCTCCTACCAAGATTGATTTTTATGTAAAGATCTTTTTCAAAAACAATCACTTTGCAAGTATTGTCCCTTAACATGTCTACGCTATTCCCAGAGATCCCCTCTAGTATGGGCTTATCATCACTCCTCAGGTCCCTATAACTACATACCTGTCTGATCTCTTCTGATAGGCTGCCAGCGCTGGTCGCTATAGCTACAGACCTGGCGTCTCGTCGGTGCAGGCCAGTAGAAGCCAGTAAACACCGAGTTCAAAAATGAAACCAAGAAAAAATAAGGATAAGATAATCGTTGTAGGAAACAAAACCCTTCCAACAAAATAAAAAATATAAAAACTTACGAGTAACCCACCACATTCACTGAAATTGGGCAGCTGATGCTCCAAGCTGTACTCCAGGAACTCGAACATAACGCTGATCATCATACACATCCACCAGTCTCAAGATACAATGTCTAGAAAAAGTACATAATGAAAATATAAGCCATAAAGATACAATTGACAACACAAAAAGTACCGCAAAACTTACTTTTTTTATATACCGAGCCAAGAAGTGGCAGGTACAACACCATCCAATCTTTCCTAAAAGACAAAAACCAACTTAGAACATCATAAGCAAAAGTAAAACTGCTAACGTAAGTAATAGCATCGCTCTCTTCTGACGGAATGGTCCTAACAAAGGAAAACCCCTTTGATGAGTCCTATTTACCCTAAAACAACCTATGGAACAAAGGTTGCACTTTGTGCTTGTTACCCGCCGTACACTACGTAACAGTGTTGCTAAACGGAAAGCATAAGTTCCTATACACAAAAAGGATGGCTATGTCATAACCATTTATGAGTCCGTGACTCTGACCTCAAGACCCCCAACAATCCTGAAAAACATCTTTCTACTCATTCAGTTTGTGCCCAGTCAGTTTTCTTCTGTGCCCAGTCGACTGAAAGGAAACACTTGAAGAAGTCACAGTGCAAGCCTAGCAGCATCCCCTTTTCATAGACAGGGTGTCCTGGAAGGTTGGCCCCGTACTTATTACAATCCTGATGGCATTTGCCTGCGATACGCCATCTATTGTAAGAATTGGGAAATCACCATTAAACCAGATAGGACAATGAAGTATAAATACAGACACGGTTCACCTCCTTTGACCTAAAATCTATAATACGATCCATACGACTACTGAACTATTACGAGGTATTCAGTAAGTGCTGCATCTGATTAGGATACGAGTAACACCTCCTACAAACAAATTTGACTAGATGTCCTTACGTCTCTTTACATTTAATTGGAGATCATGCAATGATTGAGTCTAGGTACGCCTCTCTACAGTACATGCGTACTAGATGTCCTGTACCTGCTCTTGCACGAGTATATAGTATGTGCATGCAGGGATTATCGTCAGTAATGCCAGTAAACGATACTATATTTCCTGTAGCGCTCTTATATTTATTAAGTGAGGAGATGCAGTGATTAGCGTCTATAGCACCTCTCTCGAGTACAGTGTTACTACATTCACTTACTGCTCTAAATGTATAGTGGAGTGCATGAAGATTAGCGGTCTAGTATGCGCCTCTCTACAGTAACAGTACTAATGTCCTGACTGCTCTTTATATGTAATAGTGAGAGCATGCAGTTATGTTATCCACTAGCACTGCTCTATAGTAACAGTGCAGTAACTAATGTCCTGTAATTGCTTTTACGATGCCATCATGCAGTACATGCAGTATTGATGGTCCTATAGCAGCCTCTAAATAGTATATTGCGGTACTACAAATGTCTCTTCAGCTCTTTACATGTCCAAGGCCTGTATTCAGTGCTCTTTGGGCCCCGATAGGCCCCAGTTTTCTTTTTTTTTTTCCTGGCACATTGTCTGTAAAAGTTGCATTGACGCCAAAGGAACTACTGTCCTACAACATAGAAATGATCTAGCTCCAGCACGCTTTCTGGATTTAGCTACCAACTTCATTTTGTAATCGACTACTGCATTATGTTTGTTGACATTTTAACAGCTTAGACACGAATTACCATTTTTCCGAGGTCTGATTTTGACCTAAAATGTTGTCGCAAACCAATTAAGATTGTATGTTATGTAGCAATGTATTTCTCTGGAACGCTATGGTTGCGTTTACACGCAAAAGACCAAATACCGGTACGGACATATCCCTTTAGTGGGGATGCTTTTGTCTGCGGGTTGCGATTCATATCCTCCCCTTTGCACCCACATTCAGATTCTGCCGAAAACGGCGGGAAGAGAGAAGGAACCTGTTCTAAGCACTTCCTGAACAATTTAGACAACTGAAAAACTTGCTGTAATTAAAGGCAGTTACATTAAAACGCACCAAAACTGCCTGTGTTGAAAGCCGCCTAAATAGGCCCTGAGGAAGACTTCACAGGTGCCTTATATATAAGGTAAAGTCCCCATTGTGATTAAGATGACATTGAATGCTGACCAAATACCTGAACAATTACAAGTATCTGCGAGGTGGTTTGGTAATCATTAGGATACCCAAACTGGGTTTCCCATAGAATTTGTATACTATACAAATTACATGCATGCATAGCAAACGAACCAGAGAAACCTTTTTAAGAACGCAAGAGTAACATCATTAATATACATCTCTCCCTTTAGCGCTAGGTTCACAATGCTTATTCACCGCTAATTGTGACGATGTCGCCCGTTATTACGCCTTGTTCTCCAGACGGTCCGTATAACACCGGAATAATTACATTCACTCTCCCCCCCAGCGTATTGTGCCGTTGGGAGAGAGAATGAACCCAAGTTCCCTAGTGAAACTGTGATTACCAAAGAGTACTGACGTATTTCGCTCCCTATTGAGCGCAGCGCTGCAAGATATTACTGCTAAGATATTCCCAATAATTTCCTGTGACATACTAAGGACTTTCCACACAGCGCACTTTGGTGCAGCTTTAACTGTTTCCAATTAAACTGCCTTTATTACCCCGCAAGCTTCTTTTCAGTGTGTCCTTAATTGCTCGAGAAATGTTTTCAAGTAAGTAAGACTGTCCTGAAATCTTTGGTTAAAAACACATGACATCACTTTCCAAACCGTTTCAATAACTGAAAGAAGCTTGCTGATAATAAAGGTAGTTTAATTGAATGCATTAAAACTCACCAAAACTGCAGTGTGTGAAAGCCCCCTTACGTTCCACTTAGCGCACCATTTAAAACAGCCGCCCTCACCCCCATATTCCTTTCTCATTATAGGCACTGGCGTCTCACATTTCTGTCTGTATCTGATTTAGCTGATATTCCTTGGTACATTGTGTCCACAATCCAGGTAAGCTTCACCGATTTATATCTAAACCCTCTGAGAACCTCAATTCTCCAGGTCCTCTACAACAGCAGAGGACTGGACCTGGCAGTGCTTCATACCTATATAAGCCTCTCGTCATGCGACTCCGTTGTTAATAAACAACCCGCCCCCCCATTGCTTGTCGTTATAATGGAGTACAGAGAGCTGACAAATCCTCTCCAATCCTTGTAATCGAGGCTTCTCCAGATGTGAACGTCACACATAACTTTCGCCGCAGGCCATTTTGATTTCTTAAAGTGGCCGAACACGCTGCGGATGAAAGGGAAAGCTCATTTGTGAAGCAAGCGTAGAGAAGCAATATTTGATACTCCCATAGCTAATGCTAAAGAGGTACAAAAACTTCCATTCCACTGAAAAACTCCTAGGCACTCAGCGTGCAGAAACGGGGCACCGGTTACACGTGCCAAAAAGGATACATACAGCAGTGCGCACTAGTTACGAAAGTAGCTTCAGGCCTGGTAAACGACAATGCCACACTGGCAAAAAAACACATATGAACCATAAAGCTCAGCTCGACACTAGCAACCCAGAGCTAACTAGAGGACCTTAAAGCTAATGTTTCACTAGAAAGATGCACCATGTAGGTGTGTGGAACTTAGCCTTGATTGCTATTGCTCCTCCTCTAAATTTTATAAAATTCATTTGTGAAGGCTTTAATGGTGTAAAGAGCTGATACTGCAGTGTCACCTATTGATGTAGCTTCCAATCCCATCCCAAATCACATGTCATTGAAATGGAATGGATTATGCCATACCAATTATTCATCTCAGCAGCTGTCTTACTTTACTAGACTGTTAATTGAAGGGTCTAAAACAATGCAAAAGTGGAAATGTCCTCTACTAAATCACCATACTCCTACACACCGTGCATCTCCCCTAATGTAAAAACAACCCCTCCTACTACATCAAGACCCTGCCTTAGCCTTACAATTTCCGACTCGGCACTCATAGACAAATAGCTGGTACGGCTGTTAAATCCCATTCACATGCAAGGCCTCAAGCGACTGGATTTGTGAGAAATGTTATCATTCCAATAGTTTGCTGCAGAATCCTACACTTGAGCGATATAGAGATTCGAAGGCGTACATTTGTTTTAGTACTTGCGCCGACACCCAGTTCTACAATAGATCATTGGAGGAGGTGTAAATAATACGACAGTATGTAAGATTTTGGCTGCAGTACATATTAGTTTAATGCTCGCAAACTTATGTCATGGGCATAGAGTGAATCACCAAACTAGGCGCACTAAGGCCTCATGTAATGCGCCAAAAATCTCATACGGCGTATACTACACTCTTCTATATCAATTTAGAACTTGTAGTTCCGCCAATAAAAAAAAAAGTACGCATTCAATCATACATTTCCCCCTTACTTTCCATAGCCTTTCAAATAAAGGGAAGAGAAGCCACTGCAACAGAAAAAAGTCACCTCAAAACAAATTCAACGTGCAACCCTAATTAGAATACAAAAATACACTTTGGGGGACGGCCGCAAAACAGGACAAGTACTCATTGGCCATCAAAGACCGCCCGGTGATTTGTCCTGTCCTGGAACGCACCCTTCAGTTATATCACCACAGCATGTTAACATGATCTGAAAAACCAAACGTAAAAAAACACTAAGCAAATAAAAATACAATCAAATAGTTGCCCGAGAATAAAGAGCAATTGACGCATAAATGAGTGCCTTTTAATAGATAATCAATATCACATAGGCCAATGTGTGAAAGCAAAGCATCCAAGTGATAATCTCTGTATTCACACCTTCAGTTAGGTAAAGCACTGGATCCAAGAAACTTCTTTATAAAAATTTTAAATAACCTAATCAATGATACATTCTCTCTATAACCGTAATGACATCCACTAATGGACTGAATTTGGTTTCCCCGGCATACTTTTGGGTCTATTGCTCTTACATGTATAGTCCTGGGCAATTATGAGATTTATTTTTATTTATATATTTATAAAAAAAAAAAAAAAAAAAAAAAAAAACATCAATCACTCATATTCTAACATGGCTCTGCAAACTAGTTGGTGTTTAAAGAGGTGCCACCCAATGGGCTGATTGTGCTTATGCAATGCTTGTCTATTCAGTCCGCATGCAAGAAACCATTTTGGTATAGTTTTTAATTATTTTCTCAGATCATCATCAGAAACCATAAAAGAGCGCAGAACGACAGCATACTAACCAAATCAGGCTCCCCAAGTTGCTCAAACCACTAAGAGGCCTACCCCGACTGCAGGGTTTTTGTGGCCATTGTTTTCACGCCGTTTTCGTTTTTAACCCGCCTAATAAACCGGCCCAAATATGAGCACATTTTGGCTCTATGGAAAAACGTGCAGCAGTCCCCACTGCATGGGTTTTCCGTCCAGCGGTGTTGCCGCCCGCGGTCCGCCTGCCAAACATTCTACAAGCACAATCTTCCATCCGGATTTCGGGTACGAATCGTGCTGTCACAATGTAAGGGGAGGAGCTTTCCTCCCCTCACGCAAAACGCCGCCCGTATAGGGCACTTGCCGGGGGAACGCACCCTAACGATCAGCAGCTCTCACCCTGGTGACTACCCTTGTAAACACCAGCAATTGATTGTAGGGAATAATACTACACCACTGATGTAAAGGAACACGTATAGAAGGTGGTCTCCAGCGTATCAAAAGTTTTACACTAAAGGTTATAAGTTTTGGAAATTACAGGGCTAAGTTAATATTTTTTTGTTTTTTTATTCCTTTTTAAAAGCATTTGCCTTCCAGCCAACACTCCCAAGGTTCGTGAGTTGGACCGTTGCTTTACACCTCGAACACTTTTTTTTTTTTTTCTACAATGGACGACCAACGTAACAAAAAGTTTCATGTTATAATTCTTGAAACCTGCACAGGACTTACCCATAAGTTGTGGTAGGATCGTTTGTAATGTTCGATCGTATATGAGCAGTTTACCGCCATAATCGCTTTCTGAGAGGAACTCCCAATTGGGTGTCAATAAACTTCATGAACGGAGTCCAATCCATCATGTACATTCTGCAAAGATCAGCATCAACAGCAAACACAATTACATCCTGCAGAACATCCCCCAAGAATCCAGACCGCGACAAACCGAAAAGCTCAAGATAAAATGTTCAGCGCCTGTTACCAACAAGTTACCGTGATCTCAAAATGTCAATAACCTATTTCCATGGGAGAGTGGGATCCTTATCGAGATGTGTCTTCTAGCTCTGCTACATCAATAGGTCTCCCCAAACAACTTAAAAGGGGTGGGCCCCCCCCCCAACCTAAAAAAACAAAAAATAAAACCTACAGCTGCATGAGAAAAACAGAAACCGTAAAAAAAAACAAAAAAAAAATAAAAACATAGTCCATGACCTTGACTCCCCACCCAATAGCTGGTAGATGGCAAGGTCATAGGAACGACATAGTTACCGACCCCACTGATGCTCACTTCATGCTCCAATTCGAAATCAACCAATAAGAAAAAGATCAGGGACCCCACCCGAGCGAGGTCAGATGTGTGTAATTTGTTCTTAGTTTTTCTATGCAGCTGTACCTATAGGTTTATATGTATTATTTTAAAAGGGTTTCGTCACACATATCATTCATCTCACCCAGACCCTGTGTTCCTCGGTCTCCTTTTAATTCAGGGGCATGGTACCTGGTCTCTACTGGTCTGCAGTGACTAATCTGCTGAAACACTAGTCTGTAGAGCTAGCGCTGGTCGCTGTAGCTATCAGAGAGATTGAACGTCGGTACGATAGCATCCTGAGTAGCTATGCAGCCCATACAAGAGGGAATCGCTCATAATAGGTAAGACACTGTTAAAGGACAGCATATTGCAAATGACATTTTTTCAGATCTCTTAACATAAAACATCAATCCTTGAGTGAACAACCCCTTTAATCATACACACGTGTAAAGGAGTTTCCATTTTTTTTTGTTTTTTTAAATGTTTATTTTTTTTTACTACAAAACGCCTGTACCCATCAGGATGTGTGAAATCGAAAACAAAAAAACACCCTCTTAAACACACTGCCCATCACCGCCCATAGCGCCTTGCTGATGACCATCGTGATCAAGTCACTGTGATGCAGCAGCACTAACATGCTGTATATTCAAGAAGAGACCGCTGCAGGAAAAAATTGGGTTAATTCATCAGCAAGTCTAGCACTGGATTCAGCTATTTAAAAGTTTTAGGGTTTTGTTGCCATTTATATCCTCCACGACGAAGCAATTTATAAAAATGGAAAACCCATTTAAATAAATGTTGGCAATTTCTGAAGAAGACCAAACTAGTCCAAGTAGGCGCCAAAACTTCTCTATCAAGAAACCAATAAATTGGCAGATAAATCCAAATTGGTGCCTCTATTCCCTCCCCCTCCTTCGATAATGACAAGCGAAGAGTGGCTTCGCTTATCCCCCCTGCTCTTAATGTCATGAACGTACTGTATTAAATGTGGAGATGAAATGAAATGCTCAGTGCCACCTATGCAGTGCACGTTCCTTCACACATTTCAAGAAATAACTCCATCATAAAATTCAAATTTCGAATGGCCTTTTGTCTGTTTAACCATTATTTTTTATAACTGCTACAATACTCCTTTATTATGAATTCCTAGTGTTCTTAACGAGCATTAAAAAGATTTAAGAAGAAAGAAACCAGAAGCCTTACAGCAACACGACACTAACAACCAACATCAGTGCCTGGTATTACTTTTAGGTGGCCCCTCTCATCAATACAGTACAGCATAGCAATACTAGACGTAACCCATCATCAAGACAATCATAGAAAAAAAAAACAATAATTCTATGTACTAGTATTGAGATGAAGGAATTTAAGACCCACCTCTTCACACACAGCAGATTCATTCAAAATTTCTGCACTGTCCCTTCCATCGAGAAATAGTGGCATAATTCTGTCATACCCGAAAATGGACCTCCATGCAGAATATGAATGACAACAATTGCCATGAAGTCTCTGTGTGAGACCTCACCCTCCTCAGGCCTTGTTAATGACATATAGCGATAGTGGTGAACTTATACACATATGACTATATACATACGCAAACCACTAGGAAAGAGCTGCATGTCCACAATGCAAATCTACAGCAAACACTAAGCAATGCAAATCAGATCCTTAATCTGACAACCAAAATCTAAGGACTTCCAATCCTTACCTGAAAGAGAATGAAGATGAGGAAGAGCTCATACACCACGCTGACACATAGCCAGAACCTCCAATACGCTGCAAGACAGCAATTCGAGGAACGACTATTAATACGCAGCTCTTCATCACGATCCTACTAAACTGGAAGCAGGTTCCCCCGTGTATGCGTGTAAATGGTACAATGGATAGAAAGTCCCCCTGTGCCTTCACATCTGTTACATGACCCTTATCTACCACCCAGACATGTTCTAACTAATCTGTTATACAGCCCCTAGAAATGTGTATGGGACCAAACTGTAGCTCCATATTCCCCAACCCAAATAAAGCCATTTCATAATTATATGGACCTTGGGGAAAAGAAAAAGGGGGAAAAGGATAGCAGACTTGACAACACAGAAAACCCCTGTCCCCAAATCAAGCTTCCACTCGGGGATCCCTTGGGGAAAATTTTTTTTCCCCAAACCAAAAAAAAAAAACCTAAAAACCATACCTGAGAGATTTTTGTACCAAATTCACTTGGAATCTGATAAAGGGGATAAAAATAAAAACACAAACACACCACAGCATAGACCCCACCAAAATACCTGGATGAGGTCTTGAAAATGGACCATCTTTAGCTTGTTCACCCAAAACTGGGAAAAAACCATATACGGCGAAAATTTTTCCTCTGGGAAATCAAAATGGGGGAAAAAAAAAAAAAATACACGTGAGCAACTTAGGGCAACATAAAAAGGGTATATATTTTTTTTAAATATACTGAATTATATACAGTTTTTTAAAAATAAATTTTGTTTGTTATAATTTACACATATACATAAATACACATAAACATATATACACAAAATATACAATATAAAAAATATACATATATAAAAAACAAAAAACACAAACATATATAAAACATACACACACAATACACTACAAACTATACACACATATATATATATATATACACATATACACACACACACTATAAAAAAAATAAGCCCTGGACACGCCGCGCATGCAATTATCTTGGGGTTACTTGTTTTTCGACACACAAACAATCCACTATAAGCAACCGTGGGGGAAAAAAAGTCTGCTAAAAACACACAGGGTTTAAACCCCTAATAAGCACTTGCCTAATATTTAAATTTGGGATTATTTCTGCTAACATTAAAGCAAATGATAAATTTCAGCAGACTACAGGCTGCCATAAAACAGCGGGCCCGCAAGTACGGCGTAAAAATTCAGAATACTTATCAAAAAAACCTGCTCAGACAATATGGGGAATATTTAATTTTAAACCTGGTTACAAAAAATTTTGTGAACTTGTTTAACACAAATCAGAAGGGTTGGCAGGGA